>CAJPEV010000660.1:0-101466 GCA_905338385.1 Darwinula stevensoni | reverse complement strand
ACTGCATATTTCGTCCAGATGTCCAGTACGTCTATCCATATATCCAGAGGAAGTGCATTGGATGATCTCTTGCAGTCTGAGATCCCACACGAAAGGATGCAGACAGTATCAATAGGTCTGTGCGGTGGTAACATGAAATGAATTATGTGTCCATATTACCCCAAATCGAGATGGCCATATTTCCCCATATTAGCTCGCATTACAAAATTGACAACACTGCCTAGAAACCGCAAGTGAAGGGGCTAGCACTTTGCACAAGGCATTTTCAGGAATTATTATTTAGTATTCTGCTGCACATGCGCTAAATTTCCTCTGTGCTGAAGTCGAAGGACTGTCCCTTGCTTGTGATCCCTTGACCCCCATTTGCAACCCTAAGAAAGGCTCATTTTCCTTCATGGTAGCCAATCCGCCTGCTACAGCTCCCTCTTTCGAAAAATGTACTCCATCCCTAGCTATCGGACTTCTATAGCGACAAAAGCCTCCCTAGTGTCCAGAAACACTGCCCCCTCCGCGATACATAGCTCATTCAACCTGTCGTTGACCCCATCCGAACTGGACCGCGTGATTTCTCCCTTGTCTAGCCTGCTCGGGATCGCGCATACCGTCCCCCGCCTCCCCGACCTGGCCTCCGGACACGCCCTAATAGCCTGCCTCAGCCTGCCCATGATGAGTTCAGAGTCAGACTTGGGAGTATCATTGGTTCCTACGTGAAGGATCAAAGACACTTCCTCGGCCGACTCGGAGCACACCACCGATCCGATCCCCTTTCTAAAGAAATATTGAAACAAAGAATTCACGAGGTGGCAATTGCCGATATTGGTCACTGAACTTGATCAAACTGTTTCATCAAGTGAATCGTATTGTTTCAGCTTAGGAGAACGATGNGTCGAGAACCCGTAGCAGTGGCGAAGACGCAGTCGGCTTCATTCACTCGCCTGCCTCCGAGCAGCAGCAGCGCGGCGTTTCGATCGACACACTAAGACAGGCTTACAATCTCGAACTACACTTATGCCGCCCCTGCTGCCATCGCAACCGCAGTGCTGTTGTTGCTGCTGCTACGTGAGAATCGATGCATGCACGAGGGATTTATGAGTCACCTGTTTTGCAATAAGTTTCACGTGAGTAGGTGCTTCCTCCTGCTTCGTGGGACCGGTAACTTTTTTTTCTACCAGAGCTATACCAATAACATATGCTTTAAAGGTGAATATAATTTTGTTCACATTTCTGGGGATTTTTCCTTACAATTTTTTTTTATACGTCCACACATTTAAAGGTGGGTACTCGCTGATAAATCCATTCATCGACAAAACTTACTTGTTGTGTGCCCCAAAGTTGAAACTGCGAAAACTGTGTGAATGAAGTAATGAATATAAATGAAAATAATGGGTGCCCCATGCCAACTGATTTTGACTTTGACACCCATGAATTAAAGCCTCGACCCTCGCACGAATCGGAATTAAGTTTTAGGGGAAACCCTTTAAACTGACCTTAAGAAGAAAACTAAGAAAATCATCTGAGGCCACCTGTGACCAGCAAAATCAAAGCGTTAATCGCAATCGAAAACACTAAGTTCACTTAACCCGTGACATCTCCAACGAGAATTTGCTGCCACTCTTTGCTGACGCAAACGCTGGGTTTACTCCATCATTTGTGCAATCGAGAACCGGGGTGCCAAGCGCATTTCAAATCTGATTAACTTCTTCGCTTTCCTTTTTTTTTACTTTTAGCGCGGTTCTGTTCATTTGCAAAAATTGAAGTCTTCTAAAATCGTATCGTCTAATACGGGATGACACCTTGAGTTAACATACTTGAAATAACTCGGAAGTGTGATTGTCGCAATGGGTGCCAGCGCTAGGATTCACGGGTCTGAAAGCCACCTTAAGAAGCAGTTTTCATGGAGGGGTTTCAGGACAACTCGGTACTCGTGCAAATGGAATTCCTGGGCCTCTTATTCGATCGTGCCTGTTAGTGATCATGTTGTCACAATTATCAAATATTTAAACGATACTTGCGATACCTCGCCCGCTGATCCGTAAAACGTACAATAAAAGCACGAGATCCGATTTTTTCAAGTGGGTATAGTGGAGTGGATGGGAAGAACAGTGGATCCGTCAAGAGCCGAGATTTTTATTTACTGTGAATAGCGCCGTCACAGAACAAGTGTCGATAAGAAGGAACACGGGGGTGGAGACAGCAAAGCTTCATCCATTTGTAGTTTCGTCAGAGCGAGAGTAGGCGAAGGTTTAGGTTTCACTTCCAGGTGATGCAACTTCTCAGTCGCTTCAATTCTTTAGATGATCAAGCGTTCTACTTCATAAAGATTCAGTGCA
Source organism: Darwinula stevensoni (assembly GCA_905338385.1). Lineage (NCBI taxonomy): Eukaryota > Metazoa > Arthropoda > Ostracoda > Podocopida > Darwinulidae > Darwinula > Darwinula stevensoni. The sequence goes on along the minus strand of CAJPEV010000660.1, from coordinate 99,136 downwards.
ATGAAGTAGCTCACCAGTTTTCCTTAAGTACAAACTCTGCACTCCAGTTTTTGTGAAAGAAAGAATAAGGAAGAAACACATAATAAATGATCAACAAGTGGTACGAAACAAAACGAAGGAAAACTCTATCGTAGACAGGGACGAAAGGAACGGTAAATGGAAAAAAGAAAATGGAGGAAAATAAACGTTCCCGCATCCTGCAGTTGAGCCTTCATTGGGCCCATTTGTAATATCAAATACCACCCATTTAATTGCTCTATTGCTAATCTCTTTTTCGATTTGATACGATTGCAATAGGTTATTCGTTAGAGGTTGTCCCTTTCCTAACTCTTGCCATTCATTAAAATATTAATAGTACCCCCGGAGTAATGAAATATTTTGGCTCTGGTCCATTTCTGGAGGCAGCGTAGGAATGCATTAACTGCAGAGCAATGGTAGAATGGTAACACATGATAGAGCAGCGCATTTACGCGTGGAACAACCATATAATACTCAATATGTAGCGGCCGTGACGCCTAACGTTAATCCAGCCGTTCCACATAATTTTGGCGCAACGATCGTGGTATACCCTGCTCAGCAATGCCGGGAAGTTCATTTTGAGAGAGAGCTTCATTTTGAAGCGGAGAAAAATCGACTTCGGCACAGTTTTCATGATACGGGTGATAACGTGTTCCATACGAACCCATTGGAGAATCCGCCAGATTCCAAAATATGCACTTGCGTTTGCTTCCTTCGATGCAACGATGCTTCACATTTCCGGTAACAACCCGAACTGCTTCAAAATTCCCGGGGAGGTGTGTTTCATTACTTTCTAATTTCTTTATGTCATTATTTATTTCTGAGATCGTTGATTGCCTTCACCACTGTTCTAATGATAAAAAATAACCATATCCAAGCGGGAGGTGAATCACCGTTCATGAAATTCTGAATCCGCATTACATTTAAACAATTGGTTAGGGAGGGAAAATAATAGCAAATATTTTTTTGAAACAACTCTGCTCAATAAAGTTAATCAAATTCTGAGACTTCACCTAACAATAACAATCCCTGTTCCTTATGAAGTGACATCGTGGTTTCAGTTTTTTGGAACTTGTGGAACACAGAATCAGCGATTCATGGATATGATGCTGCAAAATGACACTATTGCCAGGTGACAACCATTTTCATCATACCTCAAAGGCAATAACTATGGTAACCCACATCGAAGGTCTCCATGATGTAGCATTTTGGAGGAAATGAATAAAATGTTGGTCTCCCACGATGCATTTTCCCCACTGAGAGTAATGCGGCTCTTGATAAGATCCTGCAGACTGCATTAGAGGAAGTGGATCCCTAATGATTATCCTCTCCTAACATCTTCTGCGTGAAGTGATACGTTCATAGGATTTCGATTCAAGGAGGATCTGAAACTTTTAGATATTTTCATTTCAAATCACTTTGAGTCAACGAGTCACGAATCATAATTTCCATCTTGAACAATATTTTCGAAAAATAATAGCATTTTTTACTGGAAAACCCTTCATTCCTGGGAAAGAAAATAACATTTTGCTTCTCCTCTTGGCTCCCCCATGAAAGCGCTGTACTGACTAAGATGTACTGAAGTGTGTAGTGATGAAGCATAGCATTGTTGACTCACATCGAAGTTCTATGACTTATACGTTCTATGATTGAAACACCCATGCACATACCAGGGAAGGAAGTTAAAGACCAGGAGTAGTTGGATGATCCGGACTACCCTAAAGTGTCTCATCTCAGGATCTGTTTCTTGAATTGCATTGTTGTCATTTAAAAGGATGATACAAAAAAGTCAGTCTTAATGAATAAATCAACGCGGGCAGAAGCGTGAGCAGCCAGTTATGACGTTCAGATAGGGACGGTATAAAATCTATCAAAGTTATGTCTTTAGGAATGTCCATCAATGCGACGGCACTGTAACTGGTTTTTATTTTGCAAACGTCAGAGCTGATAAGAGCTTCCGTTCTGAATATTATTAATACATGCACGATAGTTGCCAGCAGCACATCTGACAAGGAGTGGTAACACTTAATCGATGTATTGCCCGTTTAAGGGCCGACTATGTGAGCAAGTTTCCTATCCCCAACAGGGTCACCATGAGCAGCGTTTAGTGCAGTTGGAGTCAAAAATATCGTCCCTTCACACCCATGCCATTTGCATGTGGATATCAAAAGACTCCCAGGCGGGCACACTCGCTAAACAGCTTGACGTCATTCGCATATTCAGCTCAGTCCGATTACGTAAAGTTACAACAATGTGTATCCATCTACGTCCTTACGTTCTATTTATCTGGCCTCCAGATTTCCGAACCACCCAATATTTAATATTTTTTATTTAACTCTGAGAGAGACGAAATAGTTACTACTTCTTCCATCGGAAAGTGAGAAGAGAGCTAGGGGTGAAATGCGGTGAGCACAATATATAGAAGGAAAGCCGAGAGAGAGGAAGCAAACTCTTCATTACTTCTCCTGAACCAGTCACCTAAGCAAATGCAAATCTACAGGAGTATAATATACAGCAGTCTTCCTCGATGAACGTTACCTTGAAAGGGCATCACCTACACCCGCCAAACTCACATGTCTTAAAATTTACAAAATATAAGCAGATATTCCCCAATGTTATCGTATACCTGACGAACCCTTCCAAAGCTTCTTTCAAAGCCCTTCAAGTCTTCGTTTCAACTGCCATGTCTTCGATCGTTCACCGACGATCCTTATATTGAAAAGGAGAGCGTTCCTAAATTCCAAGGACCGTAATTCTGCGCAAGAATTGAAAAGCATGTCTCTGAAGGCGAGAGTCTGGGGGATTCAAGCTTAATTTTATGCGGAGGAGCCGGCAGGGATGCGGGCCAGAACAGCATTGAGCGATCCCGCTCAGGCGTAGACCGGGAAACACTTGGGTCAGATGCAGGATGTGCATCATGCGTTTGCAGACTGGTGGAGGTGCGTTTGTCGATGGTGGTCGACACGAAAGTGCCGTGGGTTATGGTCGTTCGATATGCACGTCTCCAGGCACTACGCGAAAGAGAAGAGAACATGAATGCGTCCGAAAGAGATTCCTGAAGAGACTTCTCAATGAAAAAATGAATTCGGTACCTCATCGTTGCTGCATCCGTCTCTGGGTTCACAGAAATATGCCTTCGTGCTGAATTAATTCCCTTCTTAATCGATGTAAGAAAACTTCCTTTTTTGATGGCAGCTTCGAACGTCAAGTGTTTCAAAGTATCAGCGGGGCTTAAACACGAAACTGATTTTTGATAAATATTTTACTCCCATGACAATGTGCACAAAATTAGAAGAGAAAATAATTGTAGGCTCATGCGTAGGCTTATACTTTTGTCACCTGACGGACGAAGGAGGCAGGCAATCTCGATCCTTTCGTCCTATGTGCTCATGGTTATCTCAACAGCCCTCACCTCTTTCTACCCGCCCCAAACAATGCGAGTCCAAAATCAAGGCAAAGAAGCATAATAAACGATTTCCCTCAGCGTTGCCACAGGCAATAACTTTTAAGAACAGGAGGAGGATAGTGGAGGGGGAATGTGGAGGAGGGGGTGTGGAGGAGGGAATGCGGAGGAGGGGATGTGGAGGAGGGGATGGGGCAGGATGATATAGGGAGGATGGAGAGATAGCAGGACCGGTGAGGGCAGATAGACTGAATGTGCTCCGACTCGTTCGTCGAATGCATGATTCGAACACGGGACGTCATACTAAAAGGATCTTCGTCCCCAGAAGAAATCTCTTTACGTTCGTTCCGTCTTCCCATCCATTCGAAGCGAGGTGCCTAACAAAATATAGAGTTTAGCGTCAGTGGCGTCGTCAATGAGATCCAATGATTTGCATCTTCCTTCGTCGTGATTGTGCTAGACACAGTGTGTGTGGCGATTGGACGAAAGAAATTCCACGGCTTTGAAATTTGAGTCTGTGAGAGAACGAAATGAGTCGTGAAATATGTCGTGCTCATTTTGATTTAATGCATTGTCACTCAGAGCAATGAACACCGGGAGTGCTCGCGTCCGGAAGCATCCATCGGGAGTTTTCTCATCCATTTCAACAAATATGAAGCGATGAGCGCAAAAAGATATCAGAAAAAGCGATTATATATGTTTGAATGTCTATCACGGCCATTCGTCTGTATAGCGCAGACGGCATCTTCTTCATGCACCATTCAACGTTTTTCACTATTTGATAGCATAATCTATCGGTGACATATAGATCGAAATGCCTCTCATCAATCGAGAGTTGTATCGATGTTGCGTCCTATTAAAGCTGAGTGCTCATGGGACTCGAAAGAAAGCACCGCATCCGTGCACTGGGAATAGATATAAGGAGGTTCAGATATGTACCTTCTTTTGGTTCGATTCTTCTTCAAAGAACGTATTTTACAGCAGACTTTTGTATCTTTCATGCAACTCAATGAACGTTTGTTTGGCGTGTGTCCCCTGGGAAGGGCAAATGACAAGTGTGTGTGTATTCGCTCCGCAAGCCAACGGCTCTGAAATATTGTATTACGCTTTCTTTCTCATCTACAGAGGATGCACCTTTCTGAAGGAAATTGGAGGACGGAACACTCGAAAGGGAACAACATCCATGAAAAATCCACATCCAAGTTTCGCTTTCGTCTCGCCATCTCCAGAGTGGACAAGGAGACGGATGTTGGCTCTCAACAAATCGCTCAACGCAATGCCTTTTGCCTACTACCATCAATTGAGACATTTCAAGCTTCTGTAAAGAAATACGACGCCATTTGTGGGTTCGTTGCAACTTGCGTCTTGGATTCCCCCGCTACTCATGTTAGGACATCTTCGTTCGATTGAAGTGTCCCTTAATTGTTGGTGCAAATGATGGCCTTGTTTTGTATCGAATCAATGTGTTCAGGAGCGATGTATAAACATTGTCTATGGTGTTGTCAGTAATCAGGCGTTGTTGAGGTATCGCAACCGCGTAGTCAGATATCTCATTGAAAATCGGGCGGTGACCTTCCCCGAGAGACAACCTCCATGTTGAGAACTCCTTCTGCTCCCGTTCCATCTTCGTGTTCACTGATAGATTCAGGATCTTGAATTGGGGCCAAAGAGAGCTAAATTTCAGGTAAGCAGCACAGATGGCCCACTAATTGCCTAGGCGAAGGACGCGAAGAACTAGTCTAAAGTCGGGGGGTCTAAAGCATCCTGTCGAGGGCGTTGATGGCGTAGGAATGAACCATGTGTGCTTCATGTCATATGAAGAACCTGGAAGACGACAATCCATTTGTTTTCTGGCTTTAGGGATGGACAATGAAAGTTAAATTTTCGACAATCGGCACCCGAAACTTAAAACGGGAATGGACTGTTTTTACTCCCTCCAGTAAAGTTGCCGCTATTCCAGTTCAAGGAAAAGGCAAACGATTTCTCCTTCTCCCCTCATGATGTGGATTTGCGCATCGTACAGGAAGGTATTTCCTGTTCCACCGGGTCGTTGTGTAGAGACACCTTTAGGAACCACATGGGTTATTTTGTCTCATGCTCTCGAGGATGACGTCGACTTTTGGACGTTGCTCTTGATTAAGTGTGTCATACATGAGTTTCCCAATTTTTCTTTATGCAGCACCGCCGTAACCAAATGTGTCACGGGTAATTTATACTTTGGCTCTAGGAGTTGGAATGATGAACATTGGAGGCCGTGAGCTTGTAAAGAATAGCACCCAATATTAGACGCGAAATTGAAAATTGCTTCAGACTTAAGTTGAGAGTGAGAGGGAGAAAGAGAGAAGAGTAACCTGGGCAAGTTAAGCATCCCTTAATATTGGAAATTCACCATATTTCATGGACATGTCATTCAGGTCCTATGGGATGCATTCTCATTCCCACCACGACCGCACTTCCTGGACAACATGGGCTTCTCTCTCTCGGACATCACTTAGGTCACGCGGGGCCAGGGCTGGCGCCGATCGAAGTCCCGCGTTCCACTCTACTTCATGGTGATTTCGGGGAGGCAAAGCCCTAGTTCAGCTTCTTGGACTGGCATTATATAACGTTTCACATGCATAGTTGGCAATGCTTTGTGCTTGGGGACCTCTAACCCTAAGAACGTATTTTTTTCCGGGCCTAGGCTCGGAAAAACACAGCCATGTTTCGAACAATGATTTCCGTCGCGGGAACACGACGCGCCAGCATTGTGCGGCACCGCCACTTCGCTGCCGCCTGCCGTGCGTGCGCCTGCCTGCGTGGATGTAAAAGACAAGCAACAGCGCTGCCTCCACCCCTTTTTTTTGTCCTTCACCTAGAAGCCTCTGTCTCCCACTCACTGTCAGTGCCCGCTGCAAGCTCCCTGCCTCTGTCTTTCACATGGATCTGTTGCAGTGGTGTAAAATCTCAAATACATTTGGTGTGTGTATTTCACTGGTGTTTCCTTGCTGAGGAAAGAGGAAGACAAGCATCAAGCTACTAACTTGGTCCTGTCAGCTAACGACAGTTGATGTCGTAGCTCATGGGGCTTAAGTCGAAAATCGACGAAAATGAGATCTGTAACCTTCTGAGCTTTCCGGCTTTCCAGCGATACCGAGTTTGCTAGGATGCGATGAGCGGGAGAGGAGGAGTTCCTAGACAAACAAACAACGGTATTATTATATAGACAAGCCAGTACCCGGTCAAATGACCTGAGATGAAGATATTGCGAGGAACTGACGATGCATGCAATCTCCATGTATTCGTGCCGAATTGTGTTATCGAGTTCATAGCAGCTCGTTTCCTAACTTTGGAATTTGGCTTTTATATTTCATTTGAACAAAATAACTTATCAAGTGAATTTGCTTAACATTCCTGTGTACACTCAGATTGCGAGAATGCATTCGCTTTTTACATTATACACGGTCTGGTCCCACTCAAGGCAAGTTATTCTTTCTGCGAATACGTGGTACACGTCGTTCACCATCGATGGGATAATGATTGAACTTCAATCTATGATGTGAACTTCAATGCCATAGCGTATGGCTTCATACATACTTATCTAGTGACACTGGATGCCGTAGGAAATGCCAACATGGAAAAGGATTTTAGCTTCCGCAGAGTTCGTCTCCTCAAGATTTTTTCGACTTAACGTGAAACCACAGTGTCGATNCGTGATGGGCCTGGGTTGGTGATGGCGTCGATCCTGCAGATGAGAATCAAATTGTTCCATAGTTACCATGAGATAATCTCCATGCGGGCAGGACATGCTTGCAGCAAAATGGGAAAAATTAAAGAAGGGAATACAAACTGGTTTCCATCTCTAATGTTCGAAACCATCAAGTTGATCCCTTCCACCAAACGCGATACTGTCCTCTCCTTCTGATAATCCCCCATGATGGCAGATGTGAGCTTGGCCTTGGTACAGATCCGTGTGATAGGGAATGCCACGGGGTCCTTCCTGCCGTGAAACTCCAACTAGATAAAGGAAATGGGTGAGATTTTTTTAAATTCAAAAAACCTTTTCTTTTTCCTCAGAGGGAGTACAAATAGAGTAGCTCGGCCAAAGAATGAGTAAAATACATGCTCCTTTTCTCATGCAGGGTGTCCACAAAATTCCAAATAGTACTTAGAAAAGAACTTTTTTTAACCTCAAATTAAAACCTATGTCAGCCAAAAGAAATGCAATCTATCGAAGTGTTTGATATTTTTGTCGGTGAAAGTTTCTGATACTTTTCACTCCTTCGTCACCAGGTGTCATTAGCTATCCTTTTCAGACATGGCGTCTCTCCAAGAAAAGACAGTTCCTCTTGTTTCGGGAAATTTGAATCATTTACCAGCGTTGGTCATGAATTTCACTTTACAATAGGCAGTCTCCGAATGTAAATTGAATTAAAAGATGTATTAAATGTTGAAGGAAACAGGAAGTGTTAAAGACAGAGATAGGTCTGTGTGCGGCACCGCCACTTCGCTGCCCCCTGCCTGCGTGGATGTAAAAGACAAGCAACAGCGCTGCCTCCACCCCTTTTTTTTGTCCTTCACCTAGAAGCCTCTGTCTCCCATTCATTGTCAGTGCCCGCTGCAAGCTCCCTGCCTCTGTCTTTCACATGGATCTGTTGCAGTGGTGTAAAATCTCAAATACATTTGGTGTGTGTATTTCACTGGTGTTTCCTTGCTGAGGAAAGAGGAAGACAAGCATCAAGCTACTAACTTGGTCCTGTCAGCTAACGACAGTTGATGTCGTAGCTCATGGGGCTTAAGTCGAAAATCGACGAAAATGAGATCTGTAACCTTCTGAGCTTTCCGGCTTTCCAGCGATACCGAGTTTGCTAGGATGCGATGAGCGGGAGAGGAGGAGTTCCTAGACAAACAAACAACGGTATTATTATATAGACAAGCCAGTACCCGGTCAAATGACCTGAGATGAAGATATTGCGAGGAACTGACGATGCATGCAATCTCCATGTATTCGTGCCGAATTGTGTTATCGAGTTCATAGCAGCTCGTTTCCTAACTTTGGAATTTGGCTTTTATATTTCATTTGAACAAAATAACTTATCAAGTGAATTTGCTTAACATTCCTGTGTACACTCAGATTGCGAGAATGCATTCGCTTTTTACATTATACACGGTCTGGTCCCACTCAAGGCAAGTTATTCTTTCTGCGAATACGTGGTACACGTCGTTCACCATCGATGGGATAATGATTGAACTTCAATCTATGATGTGAACTTCAATGCCATAGCGTATGGCTTCATACATACTTATCTAGTGACACTGGATGCCGTAGGAAATGCCAACATGGAAAAGGATTTTAGCTTCCGCAGAGTTCGTCTCCTCAAGATTTTTTCGACTTAACGTGAAACCACAGTGTCGATTCAGCGCACTCAGAGCAGTTCCCACTTCTTCGCGAAAGCATTAAATAATACCCTGGTAATAGCACGTATGGGGCACTTCGATACGCATATCGAAGTCGCTAGAGACCGAGAAAAAACAAGATGTCCTCTTTAAACATCAGCTCAGAGTGTAAGGGGGAACAGCTCCCGGAGAACTACTTAAACATTGATTGGTACTCGATCAATGCTCGTCAAGTTGGTACACACGAGTTGACCTATATACCGCCTGGAACAGAATTTCATTATTTGTTCATCATCCTTGGACTGGGCGTGCCAAATTTGAACCGGGCGACTCAACTTGAATACAACAGCCTGAAAATACTGGTATAATGCAGGCAGACAATTGTGGGAATTTCCGTCTGATACATGGGAGTACCAAATTCGTATAGTGGCATTTATTTGAAGGCTTTGAAGCAGAACTCAATGATAATTAGTATATTTGTATATATTTTTATTTTTCGTTAGGAGGTGACAGGATTCTATGATTTTAATGAACGATAATAAGGTTATTAAGAATCCCAACGGTGTTTCTCATCCCCTTACTTAGAAAGGATTTCCATTAGCACCAACATGTGAATTGTGTCTTTCCACTGGGTACCACAACCAAGCACGCATTGTAAGACACCTCTGCCTAGGAAAGCATCAATGCTAATGCAAATGTTACGCAAATTTAAGGAACTTAAAACAAGTATAGTAATTGTCTATGAATTACGAAAGGGGTTCGAAATTTTGTGGAACATGATGTAAGGAATACCAAAATTCCTGCTTGATTGCAGAAGAGAAGAGAATAAAAAGAAAAGTGTGAATTCGAAGGTATTGGAACTGTGCTTTCATGGCAACAGGAGGGTGCTGCCTCTAGGCCCTTGCCACGAACATGGCGTGGATGCGTGCTCATGTGGTGCTCAAAAGAATTGAAGGGAAACCCATCAAATTCCATTAACTGGTAGAACTCTCATCACTACCTTCTAAGAATTATGCGCCATCATCGAAGTCTTGTGGTGTGACTCCTTGAAAATAAAACGAAAGCAAATGTAAGTTGAAAGTTCTTATTATGGATTTCGAAGGAAAATAAGGATGCCATATGCCGCCAAGAACCAACCCAACGTAATACCGATCCATCCTCCTCGTCAGGTTGTTTTCGCGGATCCTAGCAACGCGACCGATTCCCCTCCGAGGCTCCCCTGGGTTTCATGCAGTTCCAACTAGGAACTGCGAGCGTTCGCATCATGGCTCGGACACGTCACGCGATTTTCTTCATATGTAGTCTCGTGAATTCTGTGTGGGGGTCAGGAAGCCTGATCCGTTACCACTTGGCGGATCGAATAGACATGTTTGCAGATGTGTCGGAATCCTACGAGGAAACGAGTCTGGGTCGCTGTTCCCTCCTGTGCCAACGAATCCGACCAATGGATTGCTGGGGGTTCAATTATAACAGACATGATCATTCTTGCAGGTTCCTCACGAAGGGTCTAACCCACTTCATTCCCAGCGACGGACATCTTCCCTATGTCACCGGTGAGTTCGGATTGATAATATGATACAGATAAGAGGATGCGGTTGCCGGCACGATTCATGTTCCTCTAAGAGAGCCATCTCGCACAAGTTTCGAAATCATGTTTGCGAAAGTTTACATTATGGAGATGGTGAAAAAAGTGAAGGATTTCAAAAGGAGGAAGTTGTACATTTCCTGGTTCTTCGGTAGAATGTCCTAGTCGAATAAGAAAAATCACGACGCTTTGATTCTGCGATGAAATGAAAATGCATCATATTGCTAGATTTCCATTTACTTCGCGTTTGTCAAAGAAGTGAGTTAAAATCTAAATGACAAAGTCACAAGTTCTCTCCCTAGGAAAACTGGTCAGAGGAAGGCTAAATTCCGACCGTGAAAATGAAGAAAAAAGGAATATTTTGGCTGACCTCATGCAAAAAAATAGTTAAAGTTCCAAGTCAATATTCATCATTAAACTATGTTAGTGGATGCAGGAGGTAAATACAATGAAAACTTTACAGTAATAGTTTTGGGAACAGTGTTTCTCAAGTTCAACGAAATGTTAGCAGTTTCAGGAATCTTTTAAGAAAGGAAAAAATAAGATTATTTATTTTATTCTAGTAACCGAGACATGTTCGACTTCCCCAGGTATAACCCATACATAATTTAGACGTGGGCATGACGTCCCCTCAATCAGAAACTGTTGGGAAGAAAACACTACTTATTTATTTATTAGTAGCGTTTCCTTTCTTCCTGGGCACACCACTCTCTCCCCAACCATTACCTAGAAGTCATGAATTGCATATGGACAGTAAAACCTGTATACCCACAACTCAGATGTGTGCGTGGTGGAGTACCCAAGAATTCCAGGAGCCGAAATGAGCTTTGAGGGTTGGGATGGACAGTACCCAGCCCCCGAGGGAGCCGTCATCACGTTCACTTGCTCTGCGGAACGTTCTCTGTACTTCTCTGACGGGTCTCGGACACACGAGGCACGTTGCCAGCCGCAATGTACCAAATGGCAGACGAACTTCGAGAGCGGCACGGCCTGTATTTGTAAGTTACTCCGTTTGATTGACGAGTAAGGTTGAGGATTCTGACACTTACAAAGTGTAACAAGTTACGATGACTTAATCGAATTCTGAATTTAGTGGTGAATTCAGAGAAAATGAGAGTTCAATCTGAGGAACAAAGGGTTAGGATGTGTTCGGCGACGAAATGTCATGGCCTCATGCTATTTGGCGTTATTTATTGATTCAAGCGAGTAAGATCATCTAGGAATTCATTCTTGGGAGATGTGGTGGCAAGGCACAGCGATCACTTTCGTTCAGAAGAGATCAAATGAATCTTGAACAAATTATTTACTATTAATTTAGCAAAAGCCTCCTGCAAGATTGAACACGTTGATTCAAGCTCACGTCGATGTTCCATGAACAAATAATACGACATTTTAAAGTGACGATTGTGTCGCGGTTTCGAAAAGTGTTGATTGTGGCTCAAACATTGTCAAGTAATATTTTTTAAATTGTAGAAATGTTTCCAACTGTGACACTCAACAAATATATCAACAAAGATACCCCTCCGGGATTTCTATAAAGTGATATTTTTTCAGTGATGGGAATCTGTTTGTCAAAGATCGAAATATTCCTGGAAATATCTAATAACTTGCAAGCTCTATGAATTCATTCAAATTTCCTTTCGTCCAAGGTGTAGTCGCATCCTATTTTTTACAATCTAATAATTGTAATGTTTCACAGGTTATATTTATTTGAACTGAATTGTTTCGATTTGCAGATTCATTGCGGCTTGTTGGAGTGTTGAAAACTTCATGGCGGATTTATATTTGAGGCTATGGTCATTGTGACGCTGCTCAAAAGCAGATACATACAGTTGTATCGCCCGACCAAGAGGGGTCTAGTATTTTCTATCTCTCATTTTGTGTTCCTGATCTCTCTGTTCAGGGACCGTTTGAAACCATACATTTGCAATGCTGAGGCTTAAGTATGTAAATAGTTCGAGATCTTACAATCTCTAAGATTATTATTAACATAGGCTCCTTGCAGAGGGCTTCAAACTGGAATTTCAACCATCAGCCTTGTTATTACGTAGAATTTCACATCAGCTTGTTCTTGGGGGAGGTGCTGGACAATTCTGAAAATTGTCCTCATCCACCTGTTAACTTTCTGAGTAACCATGGTTGATCCGAAATTCGTCCATGGACTGTCCAGTTGTCCAGAGATGGATACAAGTTTAGAAGCGGTCGTCCTTTGCATGTAATAATACATTGTATGTCATCACCAAGGATCAATTTCTTCTCATGCATTCTAAGCATAATCGCGCAGAATTTCCCTACCTCGAACTCGCAATTATTTCCATTTCATCGAATGTCGGTTTTATGGAATGCCCTTGCGAGCATCCAATCATGAGATTGCTGTATCCATCCTTACTCAATAATTTCCCACGTACAGGGCAAAGGAAATAATTAATTGTAATTATGCATTTCTTGAGAGACTTAACCTAGCTCAAGGAGTCTCCAGGCATTTCTTGCATATTGCATGGAGAGTGCGAACCTAATATAAACATTTTACATTTTGGAAATGTCATAAGGTCTGCCCCGGAAAAGAACCACTGCAAATGCCATTGTGTGGTGCAACATCTAATTTATGACAAATTAGCTCCTGAAGAGACATCTTCTAGAACAGGCATCGAGAAATATGGAATAATTCATTTATGTTGCGCAAAGACGTTGTCTCTTCGGGAAATTGCATTACATGGGGATCTCATGCTGTAGTACATCATTCACAGGGAAGACAAAGTACCCGGAATGCCTGTTGACTAAGAAGGGACGAGAGTACATCGGGACGATCAACAAAACGAAATCTGGAAGGGATTGCCTGAGGTGGGACACCATGCCATACGGAGTCTTAACCGCCCAAGGAGCAAGTGCCACTCCGAATGACGCATCCACCTGACGAGCCTTGGAGAGAGGAATGCATGACTTGTGGGTATTCTTTACTATGTTTCTCAGTGAGCTTCTCACGTCTTGCAGTATACTGTGCATTAGGACCAAATTCACGACACCTCCGTCGAAATGATTTGCACACGTTCCATAATGTTTCGCACCCACTGCTCTCCTACACATATCCAGCCTTGCTCAGAATGGGAAGACCACATGGCAACTCTAATCGTAACTATGTTCGGGACCCTTTAAATTATTACTGCTTCGCAAAGTCCCTCGTGGATGGTATTAGTCATTCGACGTATGATGGCGCACATTGTCATTCAAGAGAATCCTTCTAGGTCTTAGTAACCAAGGTTGTTTTCAACGAACTGAATCTTTCCGTTTATGCAGAAGTTGGCAGTGCGATGTAGAAGTAACCGTCTCCCCATTTTTTTGGAAGTGCACACACGAACAATTCCTCGGATTTCACAAAAAAAGAGTCATTACCACATTTCCTGCTGAGGACCCAGCTTTAAACTTCTTTGGTGTGGGTGAATCTGGGCGTTTTCATTGCATTGATTCACGTATCTATTCAGGTTGAAAGTGATGCACCTAGTACTCATCTACCGCAATAATCCTTCTCAGTATGTCATCACCCTCTGCCTCGTAGTGATTGGGGTTTTCCAGGTTTTGTCCAAAGCATACAGATTTCTGATCAGATTTCAGTTCCCTGGGAACCCATCGCGCAGCCACATTTCTGAACTACAAGTGGTCATGAATGGTATGGGCTAAACCACGAGAACAATCTATAGCCTCCGCCACGTCATCAACATGTACTGGCTTATGGGCTCGTATCATTTTCAACTGCCACCATAACATCGCCATTCAGAAATTCAACGAGCCTCCCTGCTGAAAAACCTCACTAAAACCTCATGAGAAAGTCGTGAAGTCTCATGAGATCTCACAGCTTTCTCATGAGGTTGTCCGAATGTCTCATGAGAAAATCCTTATGATGTAATCCTCATAAGGCCTCTGTTCGAAAACCTCATGAGAAAGCAGCGTTTTTTCTGCAGTGTAAACCTTACGAGAGATGGCGACTGTATAGCCACTCTGACGAGAATCCTCTTGATCTCACTGAAGTATCTCTCCTGTACTGTCAAAGTTGGATATATATACAATATATATTTATTTCTACATAGAACATACTCAAATACATTCGACTTTCAAAATAACGCTTGTCCGAAGAGGTTGCCTAGTTCAGTGAGACTCCAGACGATTCTGGCCCACAGGAATGAATGACGTATTGAGGAAGAAATGAATGTCTTTTGTATAACCGTCCGTTACTTGATTGATTTACTTGATTGAAGTAAATGATTGCTTCTCACTCGATTCGCGAGAATTTGGAAGCTGAGTCCCATGAAACCATTCCTGACTGCATAGGCAAGTGGTGCCTCCATTCGAAACACCCATGAAGTCAATCTCATTATGCACATGTTCCCAACCAAATGAGGTCATTCTCATGAGACCTCATGCGATTATTCTCATGAGGTTCTTCCAGCAGGGCTGCCTAGTTGGTTTCCGTGCTTAAGGCTGCATCGTCCATCTTCAAATGCATGGTAGCAGTTGTACACAACCTGACGAGAAATAAACCTATCATTATATACTGGAAGAATTTTCTCATGAAAATCCTTGGCAGCATGTCCTTTGGCCCAAAGGATGCAGCAAACAGCGCGCTGTTCTTCAATTGTACACACTTCAAGCACGTTGGTGTTCTTTTTTGCTGCCCCCGGAAACAGTCAAATGGCACGTTCAACAAAACTATTGAATGATACCTTTATAGATTATGCTGCCATCGAGAGAGTAAGAAATAAAGGAACTGTAACGTCTAGCCTGGTACTCGGGTTAATTTGAAACCTTCTTACTGACAAACCCTCGTGTTTTCTCAATAAAAATTCCTAAAGGCAGAACTCTTTCTCCATTTACAAACAGGTCTTTCCATGGAGTACTTCAGATTAATATGTAATCTGCGGATTTCATCCTCCTATTGTGAATACTTCCCACAAGCCATGCGTTCATCCCTCCAAAGCTTGTCGGAAGGATGCGTCATTCGGAGAGGCACTTGCGCGCTGGGCTCTTGGGGGAAGTACGAGACATTACGCAACGTGTGCGATTCATTTTGAAGGGGGAGTGGAGTATTAATATTTTGCTGCAAGTGCCGAGTGTTCTGCAAGACATGCGAAAATTCGTGAGAAACACTATTTATATTTGATGTATCTGAAATGGCCCCTTTAGACGTTTATTTGAAGTATCTTCGGACCTGTCTCTTCTTTATCAACGTCATTTCAAAGCAGTTCGTCTCCACCGGTATTCTCAAACAGATCCTCCAGAATGTAAGGTGACACAGATGGGTTCAGAATACATTGGAAGAAAGAACGTGACCATATTTGGATCCAAATGCTCCCCCTGGGAAAAATCTATTGGTCTAGATGCCATGAGAGGGGATTTTCGGGACTCCGATGATGTCAATGAAAGTTACAACTACTGTCGCAACCTGTTAGGGCATTCCTACGTTCCTGTCTGTTATGTATCCAATAAGTATGAAGTCTGCGACATTCCTTTCTGTCAATTTGGCGATGAAGAAAGAGCCTGCGCAGCTCCTTTCTGCACAGACGTTCAACCTGGTGTAGCGGAAAATGTGTACCCTGAATGCCGACTTTCCAGGAAAGGGAAGGAATATGTGGGAACCATGAGTGCTACAGAGACGGGAAAAACGTGTCTCCCTTGGGCCGAACAATACAATGATGCACCTTGGGATTACTACATGAATCATTTCGAAATTTATCCGAAAAAGGGGGAATTTCAGAACATTATTGACCGGCTGAGTTCCAATTCATTGGCGTACGGAAACTACTGCCGGAACCCAGGACCACACAGAGAAAGACCTTGGTGCTTCGTCGCCGACGGAAAAACAAAGTGGGAGTACTGCAGCATTCCCTTCTGCCACGATATGAGTTCGTTGGTCATCCCATTCCATTGCCTGTCGTTTCTACTCATTCTCTTCAACGAGGATTTACTTTTTCTAGATCCGCCAAATTGCAAGCTGACGAACATGGGAATAGAATATGCCGGAAGACTGAATGTCACCTTGTCGGGAAAATCCTGCGCACGCTGGCTAGAACTTCCCATCGATCTGATACGAGTGACTTCCCTTGTATTTTCCCCATTTCCTGAAGACATGGACACGACAAACAACTTTTGTCGCAATCCTCTTGCTGCTCATGGTCCGGGATGTTACGTGATCCGAGGGTCCGCATTGAAATGGGAGTATTGTGACGTTCCATTTTGTCCTAAAAGCGATGACAAAAATTGCACTATTCGAATTCGGGGAAAATGCTTCAGTGAGTACTTTATAGTGTATATTTTCCCTGAGTTTCCCTTGACCGTCGCCGATTTCTTCCTGAGCTGAATTACGGGTCTTTCTTTGGGATTTAAAACAGATGCAGCGATTCATTGCACCTTCACTGTTCACAGGCCCGTTGGAGTGCAATGCGCCCTTCTTAGACTTCCTTATAGCTCCTTGCCGTTTACACTGGTAGTCACCGTATGGTACAGTCGGCACCGAGTTTAAGGAGCCTCTACTATCAGACCTTAGAGAGATAGGATACAGGAGAGACCCGACATTCCCAGATGATCTGCATCCTTCTCACAATTTCTGTCGACATGATCCATGGGGAGATATCGGTAATCTTGTTTGCTGGAATGGTACTGGTTTGGAAATGTGTCACATCGCCAATTGTGAGGACTAATCATAACAAAAGTAATTGCTTGGATCGAGTCCAGAGACATTTCCCCTTTCTACATATCTCACTCCAAACCACCTAGTCAATATGGATGGGAAACGAGATTCCGTTTCGGCAAGCACATACGCTTCCGACGCCGCCCACTACAAAGTTCGATCCACGCCAAGAAACGGTTGACAACGTTCACGGAACTGGTTTGGATTCTGATGTTGCATTTTGTGCCTCAATCAACTTAAAATCAAGGGACACATTATTTTAATGACCCACATGTGGATGTTTTTCCAGGAAGATATTAACCAGTTTGCAGTGCCTCTATTCCGTATGTACTACATTTTTTTCTGGATGCGTCCCACCACTCTGTAGAACGAAAGTGGAAAATATAACCGTTCTTATATATGTGTGGACATACGATTCCAGCAAATCAGACGGCCGGGCGTGAATGTGCGAAATTGTTCCTTGAGAATTTCATTTAATGACTAAAAAACGGAGAAGGTTTAGAGTAATTATTTCGGCCTGCTAATAGGTTGAGTGAAGAACTTTGGACAAATTGATTTGGATTTTTCCTTATTCTATTCTCTCGGCACAAAAATTCTCCCCCCACAAGTACCTGAAAGCACTGATAGGAAAGTAAACAAACGGTTTACCACTGCACATGTTCATGTGACCTGTAGCGCACGTAAAGTGGTAGTGCGTGTGCACCGTTATTTCTCGACATATTCGCCGTGGAGATTTTTACATTTTTGTCTCATCGGTGCCACAGTGTGTCGATATCAGCAACGTAATAAGCTGGGTCCTGCGTGTGTAATTTCATTCACACATCCGCTTGAACGTCCTCATCTGTCGCAAAGCGGCGTTCACTCAAATGCTTTTCCAATGGGCCACACAAAAGGAAACCACATAGGGCTTGGTCGGGACTGTACGGCAGGTGTTTGAGGATCTATTACCTTTCCAACAGCTCCTGTGTGTAACGAGCTGTATGGGGACAAGCGCATCCGTGGAACAAAATGTACCAATGAGGAGGGCCACAACAATGATTAAGGATGTCAGGGGACTATCATACGAATAGCGTTTGGAAGTGTTGGGACTGTACTAGCTCGAACGAAGGTTAAGGAGGGGCGATCTGATCCAGGCGTTCAAGATAATTAAAGGAATAGATTATGTCGAGTAGATTTTTCCTGTTTGATGACAGCAAGAGAACGAGAGGTAACCGACTTAAGTTGCGCAAATCACAGGTGCGGCTCAGGTCGAGACAGGAATTCTTTACTTCCAGAGTGGTGAACGCGTAGAACGCATTAGATGACGAACATCACCGACGGGGCGCAACACTGATAGAAATTCTTCTTTGATCTACGAAAGTACCTGTGCGTTTTTCCACCCCCCGTTACAACTGCAATCCATGAACTGTTATTAGTTGATCCTATCATTTTTTTTTACAAAAAATATTTAGCTTTCAGAGGGTTAGGCCTACCCTAAACTTAAGGAACGCTCGACATCAACACGTGCTATCGAAATGGACGTAATCGTCTCTGATATCACTAACTATCCTGAATCTTGAATCTTGAATCTTGCACTTGATGACCGTAGAACTCTCACGGTGTTGCCAACGGTGGACTCTCGAATGTCCTTATTGTGCTACAAGTGATACCCTAGCGCCGAATTTAGTTTCACAGGGCAACTTCCTTTACTTTCTGATCAGCCCTCCTATTTCATCTCTGGATCCAAAGATATATCCGCCGGTGTCGTTTTGTAAAGGGATCTAAGATCTAAACATTTCCACATTGCATTTGTGTTTCTATTTACTGAATAGAATTTTCTACAGTATTGATCTTACGACAATCTCGTCGGTTTAGTGAAGTACGGCACATCGTTGATCGTTTTTCGAATGAAAACCTTAAGAAAAAACTTTATCCAATTTCAATGTATTCTCACGGTTCTATAAACTGCAAATATCTGCTTTAATGCATTGTGTGCCCAATCGATTACCGTAACGAATTTTGCTAATGGAATTCTACATGGATTCATCATCTTGTACTCTCACTGAGTAATATTTCGAAATATTATGAGAAGGGTGTTCCAATAAAGACATTTCAATCTTAATTGTTATGGAAAAAGGCAAATGCACTTCATTCTGTACTGCATGATGTTTTGTTGGGCCGACAGGATTTGGTAATTATTGTGAAAACGTTGGCTTTGTCTGGTGACCAGTTCCTTTACTCTTGACGACATTAGTACCAATCCGATTCGGCATGATGCTTTGTGGAATCTGATAGTCATGCATTTGGTTGAAGTCCCACAGTGTTGCTAATGCGATGCCCACAGGGTTACCACAGCGCGTTCATTCAGGGAATTCCAGAGCGAGGGTACTGTGAATAATTTACAATTATGCAGTAGTGGATGATCTAAGACTGGGGGATAATAAACAAACATCTCAATGGTGCATGGTTCCAGAAACAATTCAGTGAGATCGATTGCTGTCCATTTAGGGAATTTCCGGCCAACTTCCTGAAATGAAGCACATCCAGTACATGAAGTGAAAGAAGCTTGAATTTCACTTATATCCACATAAGATCTTAAAAACTCCAGTGCTAACCTGTGACGGCTAGTCAATGACCAGTTGTCATAGGGCGTTGTGGGTATAAGCTAGGGCGTTGCAATATACCAGTATTTGCATATTGACGCATTCCGTTTTCATGATAACCATGTCGACCCCTGTTAAGTTTTTCAGAATATCCGCCACGGTAAGAAAACCGTGGAAAACCGTCCATGTTCACGCCTTCACCACAGCATCCAAACTGCTCCTTACATCGTTGCCACGGCATTGATACTACCTATCATACTTTCCCCCAGTATGGAAATCGTAAGACACAGTCTCTCATCATACGGTTGGGACTATTCCATGCTTAAGGAACAATTTTGAAAAAAGTTAAAACAATTTTTCAACTAGCATCACCATCTCCATCCATGGTGACGCCCACCGCCTGGGGAAACTCGAAAGTACTCTTTGAGTCACCGAGAATTTTTGGCCGAACTGAGTAATCAAGATCCCTCATTTGTGGGTGCGCTTGAGCCTTGGCTCTGCACTCTGCTCGGTGTGCCTGACCTCCATACCAATATGAAATGTGCGGCCAGACACATTGAGGGGAAGGCGTATCTTTCACGGTGCTTCTTATTTCCAAGTTCCGTAATTTGGCATCATTACATGAAAATAGGACGATTTTTTAATACTTTTATCCCAGAAGTACCGCCTACTGTCGTAAACTTTCGATTGACATGTAATTCATGAAAATCCATTGATCCGTCTAAGAATTTCCCGGACTGGCATCCTAACAGACAGATAATCCTTTTACGTGTTAAGTAGAAACTGGCTTAGGTCACGCCAATTACTTTTCTTCAACCCCTTTCCGGAAAAAGGAATCGCTCCAGTAAATTTGAAGTTCCATCTTCCAGTGGTTGCCGAGGACACAGAAATTTCTCCCTTAATGACGATGTGAATTTCATTCCGTTTTTTATCCTTCCCCTTGGGTAGTCACTCCTGGGGGGTTTCGGAAGAAAAACGACAAACCAATAGGAAGATATTGGCTTGTATATCATGAAAAGTGTGCTTTTTGGGATTTGTGAAGCGCCATTTCGCCAATAAAAATTGAAATTAGCCTTCTTTAAATTTGGTTTAGCATCTAACAGTACCATTTCCCTCCGTTGTCGAATATTGTGCTGAAGTCATGATGAATTGATGATTGCTTCTTCTCGTATACGGAGTTTCTGTTTTACAGGGTATTTTAGTTCTGCGTTCATGGCGTGAGGCTGGAGTGACTCACTGCTAGGTCTGTGAATGCTTGCCGGCTTTTTTCCCCAGCACCCCTGCCTAAGACATAGAAGGTCCATTTAGAGGTGAACTAAAGGAGTTTAGAGGCGGATCATTCCATCTCAAATGATTTGATTACCTGTGCTCGACTGTCTCAGAACTCAATGAATTTTTTAAATTTAAATTGTCAAAGGGCAGTTGGATCCAGGATCCATTTATATTGTTTTCGAGGTTTCGGAACTGAAGCTTAGTGCAAGGGCGAAAACAACGTTGTGTGCAGAATGTTTGCAGAGGACGGCAGGACGATGCAGACACCAGGGTTATTGATGTCCGCACGATAACCAGCCTTTTGGCGATTCATTTCCTTCCTTTCCCGTTTCAGTGAAAAGAAATAGACTTTCAAGTGATGTGCTTTCTTAACAAGATTAAGCATGAAACAATGTGTGTCGTATATACAGATTAACATAAAAATCGATTCAAGTTGGTATGTTTGCAGCGGGTCGGGGCGGTCGAATACACTGTTTTTTATTTGTCCCCTCCTTGCTTGACTGCTCCTGACGAATGGGGGGAATCCTCGTCGTCAACTCTTAAGAAGCGTCTGCAGGCAAGGAAATGAATCTGTAACGAGTTCCTTCGTTACCTGATGAAGGAAAGGGAGACACGAACTTACCCGATTTGAAGGAACTCGTTGAAGATTGTCTGTTTAGAGCGTCGATTCCTTCAGCCGAGCCGAGATTCGCCTTTCCTTCCTTTTCCGTGTTAACTTCGTCAGGATTGAGAGAGTTCTCGTATGGGATATCCATAATGTTGCGCCCTCTAATCTATGGACAGTTGGGGGAAAATCTATGGTGTTCCTGGTACGGATCGACTCGTATTCCCAGTTGTGAAGGATCAGACGACAAAAAATACAAGGCGTCTCATCGCGGATCCTCGTGCAATATAGACCCCATCTTGACATTTCACCAGTAGATACGATGTATTTTTTCGGGAAGAACTCAACCGACCAGAGTCGCCTGGCATGGCACAGCATCTTTTTCCGGTGGGGGTTGAAATCTTCATCGTCAGATGGATAACACTTTCTCAGATCAGGAGGAAAAATTCCACGTTCGAAAGACATTTGCCAGTCAGCAGGGGACACAGCCAATTCATTTCCTCATGACATTGGTAGATACTTGGCGGAGAGGAATATGCTTCGTAGCCCGGAGGTAAATGACGATGTCGCGGACGAATGGTTTCACTCGATTCGGTGATGATGAGAAGGTCTTCAAGCTGCATTTCCCTCGGCAAATTGCACAGCAAACTATGAGCTTTGATAGTTTTTCCAAGTTGTCCTGTAATGTCGATGTAGTCTTTGGATTGACGTCCAGATAGAATTCCCACCTCACGAGCTCCGACGCATTCACGTTACCAGCTATTGCAGGAATAACGTTGAAAGTATTCCTACGTTCCTTCTAGGTGAGCAACGCGAGGGCGAAATTATAGTTGGGCTTGACGAGCGCAGCGTCAGTGCTAACACCTTCCATCTTCTCGACTGAATAAACGATACTCGAAACTTGTATATTTTCTTTCACCACATACTCGCTGCTCCCTACCGCGACACGGGGTCAATGACCGTCAGGGGGCGGGTGCTGTAAAAATAGCGTGACGGAAAATGGGGGCCAGCACAATCCATATGTCATCAGGAGATAAAGTGTCCAAACACGTTGGCGTAATCGATTCTTCCATCCGACCCTATTGATTTCCTTGATGTAAAACGGTGATGACGAGAGATTCGAGTCAAATAAACTGGGACTTTATGACGCAAGATTCATGTCATAATATTTTCCAATTCGAAAAATCGCTGGTTGGCTGGCACCCAGTGCAGAGTTTACGTTGGGGTCGGGACAGGTGCCACCACGGACGAAATTCTGTCTTCCATCAAGAAATTCAAGGCAATATATGCATCCATTTGAAAGATTCGTGAGGGAGTATGGGGGAAAATCGACTGTTTACAACACGTTCAAGTTCAGTGCTCAAGCGCAGAAACATGTGGGGCTCATGTAATCTTGTACCTCATTCATCGTTGTCTCGACAACAACATGAAATAAATATATCCCCTTCATCTTCCCCCATCATTTCATGACGCGATTGTGAACCGTTTTTGCTGACCCTCACATCGGAAGAAATACTTAATATATTTCATCGCTGCAGTTTCATTTGCAAGTTCTCGAGGTCAACATGTCCTTAAGTAAATCATATGTTTTCGTTTGCACCAATTTCGCGATAGGCAGGTTAACACATTGTCTGGTTTATTCAATCATTAAATAGATGGGATTGGGCATGGGGTATGTTTTCTTTCAATTTCCCGTAGCTGTCAACAGATGTTGATTGGAAATGGCAAAATCCACCATCGTCTCATAGCGTCTTTCCCTCTACCAGTTCCATGATTCTTCTTTTTGCACAAGCATTGCTCTGTTCCAACCTCAGTGAGCTCCTGCCTACAATAAGATCACAGGAAATCGTCAATGATAAAAGATCTGAGTAATCTAGCAATGACCATGATTTTTAAAGTATACGAAGTCCTTAGAAATGCAACCTGGTTAAATTTCTAATGACTTCGTAAAAAGATGAGTTGGGTTACTTCAGTGAAATAATTATTATTTTATTGAAGTAACTCAATTCAACTTTTTTGAGAGCAATGGGAGGGAGGAGGCTGATGCCAGTATTCCACACCAATTTCGCGTCAGTTCTCCTTGGTCTATCGGTGAGGATGGCACTCTGCGAAAGTCAGAGCAGTTATTACTGCCTGCTATACAAAGAAAGGATGGGGTGGAGCAAGAAATGCCATGGGATTTCCTGGAAAAAGGTGGAAGACCGTTAACAGGTTGATGAATAAGCTGAGGGATACCGGTTCGTCCGAATGGAAGAAAGGGAGCAGATGATGAAAATCAGCTCAAACTGAGGAAAACTGTCTCCATGAGGAGGAAGTGATTTTCTCTCGAGAAGGGCAACCAAGAACGTACAATTCACAGAGGGAAATCGTCTGTGTCAGTCAGTCAGATATCAACACGACGAACTCTCCAGAGCCAAGGGAAGAATCCTTTAAAAGAACCACCATTCCAAGTGTGAATCACGATGTCACCGTCAGATGGAGAGTTAGACGTGGACTGCCCTACCGGCGCGATACAAAAGAGTTGGCGAAACGAATCATTTTCACTGACGAAAGGGACTTCACTTTGGAAGTCCCCACGAACCGCCAAAACGACAGGGTGTACGGAGTAGAGAAGATACGGTATCTTCATCCCGATCGACTTTACAATCACAAGTCGAGGTTCTCCCAAAAAGTTATAGTAATTTCAGGAATCAGTTAGAATGGGAAAATTGTCTCCTTCAACGACCCACAGAGAACGAAGGTGAACGCCGCCGTTTACATCGAGGTGTTCGAGAAAGACCTTCTTCCATCCTGCAGTACATCGTACCCAAACGATGAAAACGATTTCCTCCAAGACGTTGCCCTATCCCATCGAAAACGGGCGACACGGCATTTCCTGACACAAACCACTCCCGAGTTGATGAAACACACCGAATGGCCTCCGGAGTCTCCCGACTGCAACCCGCTCGACTATTCTATTTGCACAGCTCTGTCGGAGGCTGTTCGCATGAAATTTTCTTATTTCGACCCCCTTAAGTAAGGTAAGCCAGGGAATTGGTGTCTGATGACATCACACGGAAGTATATTCTCCAATGAAGGAAGAGATTTCTGGCAGGCGAAATGAGGTCCGATCGTCCTATACTTCGAGTGAAGGTTGGGGCCGGAGAAGGAGCTTGTGCAATAAATAAAGTCAAGCTGCTTTCCTATTATAATTGATTCGGGAGAAAAAATTGTGAAAATAAACGAGACTTTTGAATATTCAGAGGGTAGATTGCAGTAATTAGCGAACATGGTATATCATTATGTCTGTCGTGTACCTTTCCTTTGAGGTGCCCACAAAGAAAGAAATCGGGTGCAGTTAGGTCGGGTGAACGCGACGGACAACTTGCACAAATTAATTTTAAACGCTCTTTAAGGTAGGCCACGCATAAAAATGCGCTGCAAGCTGCCGAAGGACAAGGCCATTGCCTGTGAACATCGCCGAATGGATCTTCTCGAGCTGTTCGTCACGGACTTCAATCACACGTTCCATGCTTTCTGGTGTGCGCACTGAAACCGGTCTTCCTGTTGGTTTGGTATCCCTGACGGATCCGTCGGTACGCCACTTGCGTACCCATCGCTGAATCGTGTCATTTGTCAGAGCCTCCCTTCGCTTGGTAATTCTGTGAAACTCGCGTCTGTTTGATTCGAACGAGAGGGTTCGCAAATAGATCTCCACTTCCACGATCAGGCCACAGGAATGCGTCAACGACAGCGCCACCCCCCTAAAGAAACACATACAAGTACTAACAAAGTGGTTGCTGCCCAACCCTGACTTCATTCACCCGACACATTCAATGCCCAGACGCAAGAGGGAAGTCTCCTCTACCACCCAAATTTAGTCAGTATGGAACTAGACCGAATCGACATAGCTTTCCAATTGCTACGGGACGTAACTCTTAACGCCGTGCCCCTTCAAGAAGCACGGAAAATGAAAAGCCAACCCTTGTTTGACCAGGAATGCTGAATTGCTTGCAAAGAGGATTCGAGAACTCTACGCCTAGCAAAATCCAATCCCAGGGTGCACTCAGAATACTCACTTAGACAAAGAGTGTATCAGGTCATCCCAAAAGTAATGTCGTTTTTTTTCTGTTTTTCAAAATAAAAATACACATGCATCGCATCAAGTGTCAATCGAGTATATATTCACCTACGTTCTCTATGACTCTCTGCCACCTTTCTACAAGCATTTCAATTCCATGTTTATAAAATTCATTTGGCTTTGAAGCAATTCGGACAGGTCACTTTTGATAGCCTCCAAACTTTCACATTCTTTTCCGTTGAGATAGTTTTGTAGACTTCTTAATAGGTCGTAATGGGAGGGTGCAATGTCTGTTGAATACGGCGGATGTGGAAGTTTTTCCCAACCCAGTTCTTCGATTTTGGCACTTGTGATCCGAGCGGTATGAGGACGCGCGTTGTCCTGATGAAACAGAACAACCTTGCGATTGGCCAATGAAGGACGTCTTTCCTGCAATGCAGCGCTCAAACTTTGGAGCTGCCGGCAGTATACCTCCGGTGTTATGGTTTCATTGGGCTGTAACAGTTCAAAATAAACAACGCCAAGAATATCCAACCAAACGCACAGCAAAACCTTCCTGGGGTGAAGACCTATTCTCGCCTGTGGTACAGCAGGTTCCCCGGCACTAGCCCACTGTCGACGACGCTTAACATTGTGATAAAGCACCCATNCGGCACTAGCCCACTGTCGACGACGCTTAACATTGTGATAAAGCACCCATTTTTCATCCCCAGTAATGAGTCGATTCAAAAACGGCGCTTGAAGTGCACGAGAGTGTAGTGAAGAGCAAATGTTTACTCGATCCCTAAGATTGTCTGGTGACAACACATGTGGAACCCACTTTCTAAGTTTTGACACTTTTCCTAGCCGTCGCAAGTGGCGATGAACGGTGGAATGGGTGGAATTGAGCTTCTGAACAAGTTCTTCGACAGTTACAGCAGAATCTTCATCAAGCGTAGCCACCAGCAGTTCATCTAACTCAATAGGTCGGTCTGAACGTGCTTCATCAGTTTAGCTATATTCACCAGACCTGAATTTCTGGAACCATCTTTGGCATTTCCTCTTATTCAGAGCTTCCTCACCATGAACATCTCGAATGTTTTTCGTGGCTCCAGTCGCGTTATTCCCTTTCTTAAATTCATAAAGCATTATATGCCTAATGCGTTCTTCTGACACCTCCATCTTGTCTTTAGTGTCCAAGAAAAACGGAGCACTGTTACCTCGTGAAAACCTGCACGTATATTGACGACTAACCCCTGCACAAGTTGGCATAGAAATATTCCATGGGATGTTCGCAGATACATGTATAAAGAAGACACAAGTAAGGCTATGGCAGAAAATCGACATTACTTATGGGATGACCTGATGCAAAACGACATCGGCGGATTTAAATTCAAGGGTTCCAGAGAAGAAATGTGAAGGCGGATTGGAAAGGAAAGGATGTTGACCAGTGAAACCAAAAACGACGCCAGGGGATCACTTGAAGCACAGTAGAGACATTCGAACGTTCACGGTTGGCGAAACTGTGTTCTACTTTCACCTGTTCGCAGGCCAGAATGAGTGGTATTTGAATGGTGAAACGCTCGGACGCGCGGTCGGGTGAAGAGAATGCCTCTTACCAGTTTCTTGACATTGGCAGTCGACACGCACTCCCGATGAAGGTAAATTACGGGTCACATAAATCAGAGCAGCGAAAAACTCACGCCAACTTAATACAGTACTTTACTTTCCATCAGCCCTTGTAGCATTCAGGGAAATGTATTTGTGCCGAGAGTATGGTGTAAGAAAAATTCCAAATCAAATGGTCAAAAGTTCTTCACTTAACCAATCATCAGTCCGATGTCATTAACCTGAACCTTCTCCGTTTTGTCATTCACTTGATCTACTTCTGAAGGAACAATGTCATACATTCACCTCTGGCCGTCGAATGCAATGGTACCGTGTGGCCACATTCACCGGTGTACGGTTACCTCTTCCATTCGCATTCCATTGAGTAGGGGATGCATCCAGTGAAACATTTGTTACAGTCCATGTGGAATAAAAGCACTGCCAACTGGTTAATGTCATCAAAGAAAAACACCCGTACGTAGGTCCTTAAAATAATGCGTCCTTCGATTTTAATTACATCATAGCGCAAAAAGTTAAATCAAAGTCCGAAGCAGTTCCGTGAACCTTGTCAGCCGTTTCATGACGTCGATCGATCTTCGTAGGGGGCCGCGTCGCACTAGAAACAACTGTGTGCTTGGCAAAGGAAAAACTCGTTTCCAATGGATATTGGCTAGATGGTTTGGAGTAGAATGTGAAGAAGGGGAAATGAAGTCACTGGACTCAATGCCTCCAACTTCTTCTGTTATGATATGTATTAACAATCGGCGACGAGACATATCTCCAAACCAGTACCGTTCCAGCATAAAGGTTGATCGATATTTCCCCATGGATCTTCTCGACAGAAATTGTGAGAAGGATGCAAGTCATCTGGGAATGTGGGAGAGATGTCAAAATATAGAGATTCCTGACTATCTTCTTCAAGGAATTTAAGCCAGGGCTGACACGGAGTGCCGCTGATCGTCACATTTGCGGTTCCCATATATTCATCTTCCTGATCTATGCACTCCGCCGGACCTGTGAACAATGAAAGTGAAATAAATCCCAGCATATATTTAAAATTCGAAAGAAAGACCATTAATTGAGTACAGGAAGGAATCAATAACAGCCACAGGGAACCCAGGAAAATATATGGTCTGAAGAACTCACTAACGCATTCTCCCTCGACACGAACAATGCAAATTGCATCATCGCTTCTAGAACAAAATGGAACGTCACAATACTCCCATTTCCATTCGTCCCCTCGGCTCACGTAACACCCAGGACCATGAGAACCGATAGGATTGCGGCAAAAGTTGTTTGTCGTGTCCATGTCTTCAGGGAATGAGGAATATATCAGGGCAGTCACTTGTATCAGATCGATTGGAAGTTGAAGCCAGCGTGCACAAGGCCTGCCCGACAATGTTACATTAAGTCTTCCGACATATTCCATTCCCATGGAGCAATCGAACGTTAAACCGCCAAGATCTTTTTCATTTAGGAACGACTTACCTTTCTCCTCTTTGCCGTCCTTTACCTTACTGGTTGCTTGGGTATAGCGCCGTCTTCCCTTACAGCGTCATGAGGCACTTGGTTTTTCCGTCGGCGACGAAGCACCAAGGTCTTTCTCTGTGTGGTCCTGGGTTCCGGCAGTAGTTTCTGTATAATAATGAACTAGAAATCACATCATTTATTACTTCATCAAAGTTCACCCTCTGTCTATTATTGACGAATTGATCCATATAGTAATCCCAAGGCACATCATTGTATTGCTCCTCCCAAGGGAGACAAGATTTTCCCGTCTCTGTAGCACTCGTGTTCCCAACGTATTCCTTCCCTTTCCTGGAAAGTCGGCACTCAGGGTACGCATTTTCAGTTACACCCGTTTGTTGCAGTAACGGTCATCCTCGACTCCTCCGGAAAAGAGGTAGCGGCTTAACTGTCTTTCCTTACAGCGTCTGAAGTATGAGTAACCTATGTTACGTCTACCCTCGCATCCTTTTGGGATTGTCCAACCGGCAGTAGTTGTAACTTTCGTTGACATCATCGGAATCCCGGAAAACACCTTTCATATCATCTAGACCAATAGATTTTTTCCAGGGGGAGCATTCGGATCCAAACATGGTCACGTTCTTTCTTCCAATGTATTCTGAACCTATTTGTGTCACCTTGCATTCAGGAGGATCTGTTGGAGAAAATCGGAGGAGACGAACTGCATTTGAACTAAAGTCGATAAAAAAAACAGGTTTAAATAGACTTCAAGTGAGACTCTATTTATGTATTCATTTAGTTTGATATGTCTCTTATGCATCAAACACGAATACAGTGTTTCCTAGGAAGTTTCGCATGTCTTACATAATACTCGGCACAAAGTGCAGCACACTCAGGACTTCCCGCAAAATGGACCGCACGCGTTGCATAATCTTTCATATCCCCTTTTCTCCTTCTCGCCCCCGTGCTGCTAAGCATGGCAAGACCAAGTTGCAACCCTGATCGGAAGTATTTGTTGTACCCTTGAAAGACCTGCTATATAACGAATTCCCCCGTGAATGGTATTTCACAGTTTCGCACTTGAGCGCAATGGCCTTAAGGAGAAAGATGTCCACTTCTGACGCATGTCATATTTGGTACTATCAATAATAATTCCTATTTGTGGAATCATTTTTTCCGTTTTCTTACAGGTCCTTCCATAGAGTACCTCAGAGTAATTCGTGAATCTGTGGGTTTGATATCCATTGATTCTACTGTTTTTTTTTCCTCCTTGATTTTAATACCTGAAGCAAAATGTCGCAAATGAGCTGCATGTTGCCTTCTTCTCCCTTCAAAATGATTCCCACAAATTGCATAATATTCAGACCCCTCCCATAATGCCCAGCAAGCAAGTGCCTCTCCGAATGACGCAACCATCTGACAACCATTGGTGAGATATAGCATAACTCGTGGTAAGTCTTCGCAATAGATGGACGAAATCCCCAGATTCACGGATCACTCTGACAGACTTGTATGTAAATGGAAAAAGTGTTCAGCACCTAGGAATTCTTACTGATGAAGTGGCAATGGAAAAAATTATTTGATGTACGACAGTTGTGGTCCTACTTCCCTTGAATGCCGTACAAGGGCGAAACAGACGAATACCATCCACAGGGAACTTAACGCTGCAGCCGTTGTTTCTAGCGTCTATAGTTCATAATATCAATAGTTCCAATCCGTGTTGCCAGGTGATCGTGCCAATCTGAGCGACACTAGAGGAGTGGAAGAAAAAAAGGGTTGCAAAACTTTGGGATCGACCGTAAACGTTGTGCGGATAATTTTGAAAAGAATATAAAGCAAGGCTTCGCTCATGCGTATTATGCAGGTGAGAAAGTCATCTGGAAACGCTGTAAAATCAGGCGGCTACGATTCGAAGGGAGGAAAAGACGTTGGATGGGCTGCGTAGTCCATAAAGTCAATGCGAAGGCCTGCGAAGTCAAGAAATTCCACCTTCAGCATAGTTCGTTGCATAAATCGTTATCAAGAGCGTAGCAGAAGATATCTAGTTTCTTGGAGCGACCTTTCAAAAAATTAGAATGAATGGGAATACAATGAAATGGATGTATTGCAAATTAAACTCCATAGGCCTACATGTAATACGGTGAGGCTAATGATAGCGATGTTATGATAAGCATATTGAAAATGATAACAGCTCCCAATAAAACTGTACATCGATGCATTTTCCCCCATTGTCATGTATTTTTTGTCATTCACATGCTTCCAACATTCCATTCCTACCTTTCAGTGCATAAAGTACATGAGGCAAAAAGTGGAAATATATTGAAGTGATTCACTTGTATCTGTGCAGGTGGGGATATCGCAGTATTCCCATTTCTATCTCAGGAGCTGTTTCGTGGTTCCCGAAAGGGAGACCCAACCCAAGGCCGTCATCAAGTAAACTCTGGTCCTCAGTCGTGGTTCCTTTAATTTGAGTATAAGTCTTTTAAAGAAGGAGTTGGATACTTGTACCGCGTAGTATTGAAAACGTTTCGCTGAGGCATCAACATTTTCGTAAAAATCTTCTGGGATTCCGTATGGCATTGTGTCCCACCTAAGGCATTCCCTTCCAGATTTCGTCTTGTTCATCGTCCCGATGTATTCTCGTCCCTTCTTCGTCAACAGGCACTCAGGGTACTTTGCGTTCCCTGCGAATGACGAACTACCGTATGAAATCACCAACTAGGACATTTTCACGAAGAGGCAACATTGTCATTTTCCGTGTTTTGTGGGGGCAAACCTTATGTTATTTTACTAGGTAAAATGTCAATCGTAGGTCCGATATTTGCTGACAAAAGAGGTTGATATCTCGAGTGAGAGGAGACCGAACCAGTACAAAGGAGAATATATATATCCAACCTTGAACGAAAGAAGGGGTTAGCTTCGGAACAGTGAATGCCGAGAATAAATGTGGTAGGGTATCTGGATTAATGGAGAAGGTTTAGACCCCTATAAGTCTAAAAAATTTTCAGATTCATGGAAAATGAAATATTGTTGAGAGGAAACTCTCCACTTTCCAATCTAATTTCTCGATCAAGAGATCGATTTTCTTTTCCTGTAGCGTGAAGTTTCCTTCACCTAAGGGTCGGTGGTTTTCTGGAAAACGGAATAGACCTGCTTCATAGGGGAAACCACAACCTCTCCACAGAATGTGGAAGAATAGCCTAGAGGCTGCATGAGCTGGGTTACGTCGCTCAACAAATGAATCAATTAGAAAGAATTATATTGAAGCATTTTAGAACCATTTTTTAGCATTGGTCATAATGCAATCAGCATCAGCAATCAGCACCTGGAGCAGAACCATTTTTTAGCATTTAGTAAATCGATACAGATACAATGCGATGGGCTCTACTTCACTAATACCATTAAGACATAATATTTCTTGAAAACTGCTAGAAGTCAGGCGATATGGAAGTAAGGGAATTCCATCCTAGAATATCCAATGATTGACCGCAAGAGATTATCTTTGAAAGTTCCTTCACTGAACGTCCACTGGATGCCCAAAGATAGTCCGACAAATCGTTCATTTGTTATGTCGATCTATAATTGAAATCATGCATTAGAATAATAATGCCACACTATATGCTTCATGATTGAAGTTACGGGATTCCCATCGAAGATCGGAAAGATTGTCAGTTATAGGAGGTGAAGTTTTATTGGAAGTCACTTTGATATATTGAATGCATATGTCCGCCACGGTGAGAACTTCCAGCAGAGGGTAACCCACGTGCCTCCGTCTGTTTCACGCTTGTGTGTCATGGACCCGTCGGAGAAGTACATCGAACGGTCCGCGGAGCAAGTGAACGTGACGATGGCTCCCTCAGGAGCTGGGTACTGCCCATCCCAACCCCAAAAGCTCGTTTCAGCTCCTTGGATTCTCGGGTACTCCACCACGCACACATCTGAGGTGGAGAGTATCGGGAAGTAGGTATTGCGTAACCTGAGATTGTGCCTTCTCGTTATAATGTGCAGGTCTGCCAATTGGCATGAAAATGTAGTTGACACGGAAAGCAATCATCCAGCAATGACGAGGTAATTATTTTACTGTTGCCACCATCGAAACGTGGTTTCAATGAGAACAGAAACACGCCCTAAATCGAAGCAAATATTTTTTTATAGACAATCGTGACTGCCTGACAGATGTTAATTCTAAGCATGTGCCGGAAGGGTTGGAAACCTGAATCTTGGTACACAAGTACCTCTTTTGGGTGCAGAGTTCAGAAAAAATCCAATTTTGAGGATCCATGCCCCCTGGTGTACACATTTTTGGGGGGTACGTCATAAAATATATATTGTGACTGATAAGGATGGGATGGAGAGGCTTGATTGGATGTCCTGGGTTCGGTGGTGTAGTAGTAGTAGACCTGACCAGCAAATAAGAGGCCCAGGTTGAATTCCTGGCCATTCCTTGGCTTTCTTTTGGCCTCTGATGCCTTCCACGTCCCGTTACTCATTCCCACTCTATAACAATATTTTTGCTTGAGTGAAACGGAGAGACATGGAAAGCTGAAACTTGGCATGGACGTGCGTACCGAGACGATGAGTTCAAGAAAAAAGGAAAATTTTAGATAAGTGCCCTGGGGGCATATTTTTGGGAGTAGACGTTTTCAAGTAATTTTTTATCCTGGCGTATTCAGCTAGTGTGGAAATATGAAATGTGGTACATAACTACCTATTGGGATGCTGCGTGCAGAAAATTGCAGGCTTTGGAAGTAAATGCCCTGTGGGCACAAATTTCATAGGCTGTCAAATACTTTTTTTGCCCATTAGTTGAACTGATGAACATGAAAACCTGAAACTTTGCATAAATCCGACTACAGAGACAAGGAGTTAAAGAATAACGTTAGATCTTGATATATCTGCTGGGGGAATTTTTTCGTGGGGCGATATTTTGAAAAAAAAAATGGCTGTGGCGAATGGGACAGAAATGCAAAGGTGAAAATTTGCACACGTATAAGTGACATGATATTACTGAGCTGAAGGAGTATTCAGCTTTCATGGGGTATCTAGTCCGGGCATAGCTTTTCGGTGGGTAGGCTTTTCCAAGCATGTTTTTTTCACCAGCGATAAGAGCAAACGCATAATATTGAAACTTTGTGGGCATGTAGTTCCCTGAGGATAGATTTCAGTATTTAAAAAAATGGTAGTTTCCGGTTAAAACGCCTTAGGTCTCATATTTAGCAAAACATTTACTTTCTCGAATTTTCTGCTCAAAAAGCAAAACAGAGGGCCATAGAAAGTTTAAACTTGGCAAAGAAGTACCTGATTAATAGCTGAGTAAACACAAAAGTATACTCATATTATATACTAGCGAGTTTGTTTCCCCTTCGGGCAAACAAACTCGCTATGGTAGCGTCTTCGCCGCTCCATTATCTTGTATTGTGATTATTTAATTGATTCTTTGCGAAATGGCAAACATGTATTTAAAGTGCGTCCCCATTGAAATACGTGGCATTTGGGGACGAAAGTCTTCATTTTTATCAAAAGCATTACTTCTATGATATTTAGTTTGCAGAGCTTGAAATCTTATCATGTGTCCCTTTTTGTAAGGATGCAGAATACATTTTGAATTACTTCCCTCTTATAATCTATGTTAAGGGGACATATTTTAAAAGTAGGATTTTTCCTGTACTCAACCATCAATAGGGACTTCTGAGGGGTTTAAAATTTTCTGTCTGTTTCAGTGGCTCACTAAAAAAAATTCAGGAAAATGGGACTTTAAAAAAAGTGCCTTGATGGGTTTCAACGAAAATTTTTTTTCTTCTGAAATTTAAACTCAGGGAACTCCATGCCACCCAGTTTCAGCCTCATAGGTTTCCCCTTTGGGAATGCAACCGCATTCTTTTCATCGGTATCAATTTATTTTTCCAAAACTCACTTTTGACATAGGGAAGATGTCCGTCGGTGGGGATGAAGTGGGTCAGACCCTTCGTAAGGAAACTGCAAGAATGACTATGTCTGTTATAATTAAACCCCCAGCAATCCATTGGTCGGATTCGTTGGCACAGGAGGGAACAGCGACCCAGACTCGTTTCCTCGTATGAGTCCGACACATCTGCAAACATGTTTATTCTATCCGCCAAGTGGTAACGAATAAGGCTTCCTGACCCCAACACCGAATGCACGAGAATACATATGAAGAAAATCGCCTGTGTCCGTGCCATGATGCTAACACTCGCTGTTCCTGGTTCGCACTGGATGAAAACCAGGGGGCGCCTCGGAGGCGAGTCGGTCGCGTTGCTAGGATCTGCGAAAGCAAAACCTGGGACGTACGGTAGGTCAATATTACTTTTGCTTCGGTTTTTGGTGGCATATGGTATCCCAATTTGACTTCAAAACCCGTAAAAATGACTTTCGCTTCCATTTGTTTTCATTTTCACCAAGTCATACCATAAGCCTTTGATTGTGGCGCACCTTCTTGGATGATAATGATGGTGGTTCTCATAGTTGATGGAATATGATGGGTCTCTGCGAGCTCTCCCCATCCTCACTTCGACCTGATATTTTAAGTAGACAACTTATATACATCGGCCTCTAATGGCTTCATCACTGCGCTCCACAAGGGTCAATACCAAGTTAATATTAAATGCTTTCTTGGTGTAAGGTATAACTACTTTGAATGTGCTGAATCACTATTGCGGTTTCACTTTGAGTCAGAAAAATCATTAGGATACGAGTTCCGTAGGAGCTAAAATCGTATACCTTATTGGAATTTCCTACGACATCCAGTGTCATTAGATACATTTGTGAGGAGGCATAACTTTTCCGCATCGAAGTTATCACAATACGTCCTTATATGACCGTTCGCGAACGATATGTACCATGTAATTGCACTCAGTCTTGAGTGGGTCAATGATCGTGCATAATGCAAAAACCGAATACATTCTCACAGGCTCAGCTGGTGCAGGAACATAAAGTAAACGTCGATATTTGGCGACTCTTTGAATTCGCTCGCATTTTGATGCAAAGTTCATGTTTAGGGTATGGGAATATTGGAATACGATATTTTTGCTTCATAAGAGTCATTTGTCATAATTAGAATAACTTTGTATAAATGAACACCAGTTGCAATATCTATTTTAGAAATGGAATGGACAATTTGAAAGGTGGAATATCACTGACACCTAGAAGAGACTATTCTTTGTATTAGTTCGGGAGGAGAGGCGGCTTGTAGTTTTCGTGGGAGGGGACTTGAGGGGCAGCCTCTGTGTTCAGTGAAGTTGATGAGTCCCAGGTCCTTGAGGCTATGCTATTCTAGGCCATAGGTTTGGCCATCCAACGCTTTCAGCGCCAGGTCCATTGAGCTATATCAGTCTTAGCCATAGGCATCGTACTTACGAGGGCCACTCAATAAGTTATCTACCTGAATATGAAAGGGATGAGCAACAGGCCTGTGCCTTATCATTCATGAAAAATTACACATGTCCAAAGTCAGTTCTCGATGGGTCCCAAGAATGCTGGCTCCAGCTCAGAAGAAGAGCAGATCTGACATCTGCAAGGAAAACTTGGAGTTTTCTAAACAAATCGGGGAAACATTTTCCCAGAATAGTAACTGGTGTTGAAACATGGGTTCATCACTGGGATCCCGAAACCAAGCAGGAGTCCATGCAGTGGAAGCACAAGGGATCGCCAACGCCTCGCAAATTTCGCGTTCAGAAATCTGCAGGAAAGATTATGGCCACTGTGTTTTGGGACAACGAGGGACTACTGCTGCTTCAGTTCATGCCAGACGAGTGTACGATCACTGGCGATTCCTATGCTACCAGCATGAAAAATTTACATGATGCCATCAAGGAGAAACGCAGAGGAAAGTTGTCAAGGGGGGTCCTTCTTCTCCATGATAACGCGCCCGTCCACAAATCATGGAAAGTTCAGGCAGCAGTGAGGGAGTGTGGCTTTCAGGAGCTCAACCATCCTTCCTACAGCCCGGATCTGGCTCCTAGTGACTATTTTCTGTTCAGACACTTGAAAAAATGTTTGAAGGGGAAGTCCAAAAAGTACGCGTCGAGCAAATGGTTTCCACGGGATTTCTTGCATTTCTGTGCGTCAGAGGCCTGTACGTGTTGACCTTTTCGAGTTGAAAGGCGATCGGCCCTATTCGAAGCGTGGTTCATGCTTTTAATTACACATATGCGAGTCCCTTGCACGCTCTGATGCTATTCTTCACCAGAAGTAACTATCAATTTATCTCATGAAGGGGAAAATATATAGAGAACTGACATGCACTGCACACATCAACCAGTACCCGATAGGGTGCCTACAAATGGAAAAAGCTCCAGTTTGAAGATGAATGCTTCTTTAAGTGTTTACAGCTTTCACCCAAAAGTCTAGCATTTTCGTACTTGTTGGGAAATAGGACCAGGGCCTAAGAAAACGTTTATGGATCAAATCATGTATCAATATATTCCATATTTTCCATCATCTCTCAAAAATGAAAATAAAACAAAATCCACACATGGTGATTTGCATAATGCACTTAGAGCGATAAGCGATAAGGGATGGTAGTCTGTCCATTGGCTGCGTTGTCAAGAGAATTGGGGTCATTAAAGTACCTTATCTGCGGAAACCAATGATGGCAGACCCCTCGGGATTCAATATTGGGTCATTTTTCAGTGCTGTCCGCAGAGAAATAGTCCAAGTCCAGTCTACATCAATAGCTCTCGATTCAGTGATTTTGTCCTAACCAGTGAAGCTTTTCAAAATCAGAAACATTTTAAACACTAGGTTAGCATTGTAAAGTCGCATTATATGAAAGAACACGTTAAGAAATAGCTTTGTTAACAAAGGAATTTCTTGATAATTCAGGAGCAAATGGGGCGTCTACTAATAACTTACCAGAATAAAGATATCTTAAATTATTCATGAAGTGGAGCTCTGATAATTCAATGAGGTCCGAGATCATCGGAAAGGAAAGGGTTTTTCAAACTTTAGAGGAAAATGCGCTGGGGCAAAAATATGTTGTGAATTAATTAATGTTAATTAAGTGGGTTAATTCATTAATGACTGTTCAAAAATTATTATTTTGTAATTTTGTATGCTTTGAAAAAAATAAAATGCTAAAAATTAGAAGCCAACAAAAAAATTTCACTCTGACAGCTCGTAATATTGGGTTATATTACTCTGATTCCCCTGGTGAAACTATCAATATAAATGCACTGTCGATGCAATCAAACTATTAAACCTCATAAACCCCATAAGTGCCAACCTTGAATTAGATATCATTAGAAAGGCAATAACACGCCCGTTTCAATGATGTATTATAAGTCGGATTCACGGAGTGGAAAGTGCATTGGTAGGTGATTGAAGTCGGTCAAAGTGTTCGAGGAAGTGGAATTTTTGACACTACTGCCGCAGGTAAAAATTAACATCTTGTCAAGCCATTGAGTGCCAATCTCGATCTTGGTATCGTCAGAAATGGCATACCATGCACTTTTAAATGAAATATTGGAACAAATAATTCCTTAAGTGACAAGTGCCGATATTGGCAACTGAACTTGATCAAACGGTTTGCTATAGTGGAACTTCTGCTTTCAGGTT
This sequence comes from Darwinula stevensoni, assembly GCA_905338385.1. Lineage (NCBI taxonomy): Eukaryota > Metazoa > Arthropoda > Ostracoda > Podocopida > Darwinulidae > Darwinula > Darwinula stevensoni. Next base: position 60,930 of record CAJPEV010000660.1, on the reverse strand, counting down.
AGGAGGGTAATATTTGGGATCACTTTAAAAAGGGCAATCTCTCAATTAAAATGAAACCAAAATGAAGCTTATATCTTAACTGGAGGTGAAGTTACTGTAGAAACAGTTTCACAATTCCAATCCGTATGGGCGCTTAGAGCAAAAAAATAAATCAAATTAAAATGCATATATCTGGAGATCTGTGGGAAAGAAAAAAAAGGCTGAAATTCTATTCTTTAAATAGATTATTCTACGTGTATGGCGATTTTCGTCAGAATCCGGAAGGGTCGAGCTTTCCCTCTCGTCGATTTGGCGTGGAATGACCCATGTACAGGGTGTCCCATAATTAATTGCCAAAAGTAAACGCGTGGCATTCAAACAACGCTCCATGAAACTCTACAAAAATTGGTATACTTGTACCTGTAGATCTTGACCTAGAATTTTAATGTGGAAAGTTTCATTATTCTCAGATGAAGTTGAATTGGTTTTTTTTAGCAGTTTCTTGAGAATGTACGTTTTTTGAGGTTGCACTTTTTGAACCTGGATTTAAAGCCCGCGTGCCATTTAAGCATCGTTTGACGGAACTCCACAAAAATTGGCATGTGTACGAGGAATATGAGCAACTTTTACTTGCCAAATAATCAAATCATTATATCAATTCGGTGTTGATTAAGAGTTCTCAATGTGGTCACAAGCATTGTCAATGATAATATATAGTCTTCCCCTTACAGAAAGCTTCTTTCGAAAAAAATCGATAGGTAGGGATGCGCAAGCTGCTTCGATGGAGTGAGTTCAGATCCTTAAGCGACTTGGCGTACACCAGCTGCTTCAAATGCCCCCACAAGGCGAAGTCGCGGGGTGTCAGGTCTGGCCTTTCCTGGGGCCAGGAGATTGGTCCACGTCTTCCAATCCAGCGCTGAGGAAAGCTAAGGTCCAACCATGGGCGTGTCTTTTTCTCCAGCCGCTAGCAGCTGCTAGCAGCTGCTAGCGAAAAAGACGGGTTGACTAGACACGACCACGTCATTGACTGACGTCACTCTTGGGCAAGCAGCCGGCAGCGGAACATAGCGAACTATGGGAGCGCTGAGCAGCTCAGCCCTAACATGACATCATGGGATGCTGGAGGCCTCAGCAGAGCTAGCTGAGACGCTGAGAAAAAAAAGACACGCCCCATGTCAGCACCTCTTTGGAGAAATGCGGGGGTATACCGTCTTCCTGGAAAATGGTTTCGGTGATCTTTTGGAGATCGTCGCAAATTGTAGTTTTCGAATTTGAAAGTGGTTCGAAATTTTTGGCACTTGAGCAATCGAATGATGCCATTCTTGCTGGATTTTGGAGAAGCAGACAATAGAACATATATCAAATGAGAATTCAAAGGAAATTGACTTGTGCGTTCTTGGCTGCAGGAAGTGGATCCCTCGATGCCCTTGTCACGAACATCGCGTTTCTGTTCAGACACTTGAAAAAATGTTTGAAGGGGAAGTCCAAAAAGTACGCGTCGAGCAAATGGTTTCCACGGGATTTCTTGCATTTCTGTGCGTCAGAGGCCTGTACGTGTTGACCTTTTCGAGTAGAAAGGCGATCGGCCCTATTCGAAGCGTGGTTCATGCTTTTAATTACACATATGCGAGTCCCTTGCACGCTCTGATGCTATTCTTCACCTGAAGTAAGTATCAATTTATCTCATGAAGGGGAAAATATATAGAGAACTGACATGCACTGCACACATCAACCAGTACCCGATAGGGTGCCTACCAATGGAAAAAGCTCCAGTTTGAAGGTGAATTCTTCTTTAAGTGTTTACAGCTTTCACCCGAAAGTCTAGCATTTTCGTACTTGTTGGGAAATAGGACCAGGGCCTAAGAAAACGTTTATGGATCAAATCATGTATATTCCATATTTTCCATCATCTCTCAAAAATGAAAATAAATCAAAATCCACACATGGTGATTTGCATAATGCACTTAGAGCGATAAGCGATGGTAGTCTGTCCCTTGGCCGCGTTGTCAAGAGAATTGGGGTCATAAAAGAACCTTATCTGCGGAAACCAATGATGGTAAACCCCTCGGGAATCAATATTGGGTCATTTTTCAGTGCTGTCCGCAGAGAAATTGTCAAAGTCCAGTCTACATCAATTGCTCTTCGATTCAGTGATTTTGTGGAACTTCTTCTTTCAGGTTAGGAGGGTAATATTTGGAATCACTTTAAAAAGGGCAATCTCTCAATTAAAATGAAACCAAAATGAAGCTTATATCTTAACTGGAGGTGAAGTTACTGTAGAAACAGTTTCACAATTCCAATCCGTATGGGCGCTTAGAGCAAAAAATAAATCAAATTAAAATGCATATGTCTGGAGATCTGTGGGGGAGAAAAAAAAGGCTGAAATTCTATTCTTTAAATAGATTCTTCTAGGTGTATGGCGATTTTCGTCAGAATCCGGAATGGTCGAGCTTTCCCTCTGGTCGATTTGGCGTGGAATGACCCATGTACAGGGTGTCCCATAATTAATTGCCAAAAGTAAACGCGTGGCATTCAAACAACGCTCCATGAAACTCTACAAAAATTGGTATACTTGTAGATCTTGACCTAGAATTTTAATGTGGAAAGTTTCATTATTCTCAGATGAAGTTGAATTGGTTTTTTTTAGCAGTTTCTTGAGATTGTACGTTTTTTGAGGTTGCACTTTTTGAACCTGGATTTAAAGCCCGCGTGCCATTTATGCATCGTTTGACGGAACTCCACAAAAATTGGCATGTGTACGAGGAATATGAGCAACTTTTACTTGCCAAATAATCAAATCATTATATCAATTCGGTGTTGATTAAGAGTTCTCAATGTGGTCACAAGCATTGTCAATGATAATATATAGTCTTCCCCTTACAGAAAGCTTCTTTCGAAAAAAATCGATAGGTAGGGATGCGCAAGCTGCTTCGATGGAGTGAGTTCAGATCCTTAAGCGACTTGGCGTACACCAGCTGCTTCAAATGCCCCCACAAGGCGAAGTCGCGGGGGGTCAGGTCTGGCCTTTCCTGGGGCCAGGAAATTGGTCCACGTCTTCCAATCCAGCGCTGAGGAAAGCTAGCGTCCAACCATGGGCGTGTCTTTTGCTCCAGCCGCTAGCAGCTGCTAGCAGCTGCTAGCGAAAAAGACGGGTTGGCTAGACACGACCACGTCATTGAATGACGTCACTCTTGGGCAAGCAGCCGGCAGCGGAACATAGCGAACTATGGGAGCGCTGAGCAGCTCAGCCCTAACATGACATCATGGGATGCTGGAGGCCTCAGCAGAGCTAGCTGAGCCGCTGAGAAAAAAAAGACACGCCCCATGTCAGCACCTCTTTGGAGAAATGCGGGGGTATACCGTCTTCCTGGAAAATGGTTTCGTTGATCTTTTGGAGATCGTCGCAAATTGTGGTTTTCGAATTTGAAAGTGGTTCGAAATGTTTGGCACTTGAGCAATCGAATGATGACATTCTTGCTGGATTTTGGAGAAGCAGACAATAGAACATATATCAAATGAGAATTCAAAGGAAATTGACTTGTGCGTTCTTGGCTGCAGGAAGTGGATCCCTCGATGCCCTTGTCACGAACATCGCGTGGATGCATATTAATATGGCGCTCAAAAGAATTGAAAGGGAACCCATCACATTCAATCAACTGTTCTGCCTCCCATCATTACCTTCCAAGAAGTATGCGCCATCTGGAAATAATTGGACTTAGACCTGTAGTATGACTCCTTAAAGAAAAAAATGAAATAATTCATAATCTGAATGCCATTATGGATTTCGAAGTCAAATTGGAATGCAATATGCCGCCAAGACTCTAGCCAACGTAATATTGATCTGAAGTCCTCGCCGGGTTTTGTTTTCGTGGATCCTGGCAACGCGACCGATTTGCCTCAGAGGCTCCCCCTAGTTTTCATCCTGTGCGAACCTGAGCCGATAGGGTTCATATCATGGCACGGACACGTCACGCGACTTTCTTCATATGTAGTCTCGTATCTATACAATTCTGTGTGGGGATCAGGAAGCCTGATTCGTTACCACTTGGCAGATTGAATAGACATGCTTGATGTGAGAATTGTCGAAATCGTACGAGGAAACGAGTCTGGGTCGATGTTCCCTGTCAATATTCATGACTAAACTGTGTCAGTAGATGCAGGAAATGAACACTAGAAGAACTTCACATTTACAGTTGGTTAATATTGTTCTTCACGTTCAACCAGATGGAAAATGTTAAAGAGGAATTTGGAAAATAAAAAGACCATTGACCCTATTCGAATGACTCAGACATGTTCTACTTTCCAAGGTATATTTGATACATAATTTAGACTTGCACATGGGGTCCCCGCAGTCCTCAACGGTAGGGAAATGCATTGCTTATTCATAGCCAAGCGACCCATGAATATTACACCAATTCTTTCCGAAAGAAGGAATCAGACATTCCAATATTTTAAAGAAAATCTGCGATACCATAGTGTAAGAAATAGAACTGTCACGTCTTTATTTCTGCATGACTATTTTATGTTTCTACCACATTTGAAAATGAATTGTCATATATGCACATTGTGCAGTGGAGGCGGAATCATAGACTACGCACTACCTACGTACGTATACCCTCCACCTCAGGTGTGCGTGGTGGAGTACCCGAGAATCCCAGGTGCCGAAATGAGCTTCGAGAGTTGGGATAGGCTGTACCCAGCCCTGAGGGAACCATCGTCACGTTCACTTGCTCTGGAGAAAGTTCTCTGTACTTCTGCGACGGATCTCGGACACAAGGCACGTTGCCAGCCCCCATGGACCCAATGGCATGCGGCATTCGAGAGCTGCACAGGATCTATCAAGGTTGCCTAGAAAATAATGCAACATATTTTTCCGCCATAAAATTATAGGAAAATATTTTTTGAGTACTCACAATGTAGCTGGGAATTTTCACTACGAACTCTATTTTTCTACTTTGTGTCCTAGTTCTATTGCCTTACGCTAGCAAGAAACAAGGGCATGCTTACCCACCCGGTACCAGACTTTGTCTTTCTCTCGCAGCCAGGTCTTCACCACAGTAACCACCTCAACATCGTCCTGAAATTTTCCCGCGTATTGCATTTTTGAGGGCTCCAAAGAGATAGTAGTCAGAGGGTGCCAGCTCTGGGTTATAGGGTGGATGGGGCAGAACAGTCCACTGAATTGTCATATTTGCTTCTTGAGTGTTCAAATTAGTGTGTGGCTTAACGTTGTCATGCTACAGCAGCTAGATATCAACAACATATTTGTGAGGTCGAACACGTTGAAAACGCTTCTTGAACTTTTTGAGCGTTTCAATTTCATTCAGGCTTGTTGAAGTGTTGAGAACTTCGTGGAGTATGTTATATTTGATGCTATGGTCCGGCCAAGAGGGGTCTTGTATTTCCTGTCTCTCGTTTTGTGTGCCTTACCACCCGTGTTCAGGGTTCGCTTGGAATAGGAAATTTGCAATGGTGAGGCCTGAGCATGTAAATGGTTCGAGGTCTAACAATCATGTTAATAACATAGGATCATCTTCCAGGGCTTCTAACTGGTCTTTCAACCATCAGCCTTGGGACTACGTTAAATGTCACATCAGCCTGTTTTTAGTTGTATATCTTGGATGTCCCTAAAAAAAATTCCTTCTCTCTTCAATTTCCAAACGTGCCCAACATTCACCTGTTGGCTTCCTAAGTAGCCCGGGGTGATTTAAAGCTCGACCACGGGCAGTACAGTTGTCCAGACATCGATACAAGTCCAGAAGCGGTCGTCCATTGCATGTATTAATACATTGAATGTCATCCCCATGGATCGATATCTCTTCATGCATCAATATCTCCTGATGCATCTCCACACAGAATTTCCCCACATGGAACACTCAATTATTTCAATTTCATGAAATGACGGTTTTATAGAATGCCCTTGCAAGCATTCCCGATCATGGGATTTCTGAAGTTCTTTTTTTTTCTTCAAATCTTTCATCTGAATCGAAACTTTAATAATTACATGGATAGTGCGAAACTATAATTGGACAAATGCATGACTTCATTTATAGTCCGACATAACGAACGAAAGGAGGTGTGGGTCTGTCTTTGGGCATTCTTTCGGCGCTCAGTAAAGGAACCTCAAAGGATAATCTCCTATGGTCTATCAATGGATATCCTTGGATGGATTTCCCTCACTTCTGGAGGTCCTACATAAGGCCTGAGATCTTGCAGTTCAATCAATGAAAATAAAGTTCAAATGATGTCATTGAGGTAGCGCTCATTCCTTTGCTGCATGTCTCCCGATTCCCTGAATGCTAACGAATGGTTCTGCAGAATTGTTATCTTCTACTCGGTAACTTTCCTTGTACAAGCCAAAGGAAGGAATTCATTACAATTATTCATTTGTTGAGAGAAGTAACATAGCTCAATGAGACTCCAGGCATTTCTTTCACATTACATGGAGGGTGTGAGGTTCCCCTTTTGCAGCAGGTCTATTCCATTCTCGAAAAAACCACTTTCCCTTAGGCGAGGGAAACGTCACGCTATACAAAAATGAGAATCGATCACTATCTCGATATATTGGGTTGGAAAATGGAGAGTTTCCTCTCAAGAATACTTCATTTCCTTATGAAAAATTTCCCACCGAATTCTTCCTAGAAATGTCAGGACGAGGTCGTCAACTTACGAGAAAAGATGCTTTTCAATGGCAGAAATATTCATGATCGTGCAGGTTATGTTTGATTGCTACCCGGAGTTTACTATTGTTGCACTCCTCCAAGGGAGTCTTGAAAGAGACCGACATCCGATCGGTCATCCAATGGACATGTTCAAGAATTATCCTTGGAGAGGTATCCAAAATCTTAATCTTCAGCTTCCAACCCCATCTCTAAATGTTGTCTTCCAACAACAATCGTTGAATGAATCGAAACCAATATCTGATTTTAAAAGGACTAGGCCTGTTCCGGTAAGCAAAACATCTCCAACAAATTCTTAGCATTAACCGTTTTGAGTCTAACCCCTTTTTTCTTTTGGGGCTAGACAAGTATACTTTCTTCAGTACTTGTTCGTTTTCCTTTCACTCAAGATCTCAACGACTTCCATCAGTAAATATCAGGCATACGAGTAACCTTGTATCAATAGTGGAAGTGTCATAAGGATTTCCCCCCCCCCCCCCTCCCCCCCAAGAGCACTGCAAATGCCATAGGGTGGCGCAACCGCAATTTCCTGATAAATCAGCTCCTGAAGAAGCACCTTCAAGAACTGGCATGGGGAAATATGGAACTAATTCATTTATGTTGCAAAAATTGCTGCCTTCGTGAAATATGCCTTAGAGTCATGTGCTAGTTCATCATTCACAGGGAAGGCAAAATACACGGATTGCTTGTTGACGAAGAATACATCGGGACGATCAAGAAATCTGGAAGGGATTGCCTGAGAGGGGACATCGTGCCATACGGAGTCCGAGTTGATTTTTTAGAAAATTTTGCTGCCTCAGCAGAACGTATTGGATACTTCCTGGTAAAAGATAGATTGAGAAAAAACCTTCCAGAACAGTCACTAAAGTTAATCCTTAATACAGCGCGTTCTACTGCAAGACTATGAGAACCAGTTTTCTCTGAGCGGTATTGTGCTGATGGGTTTACTCATTCTCCCTCCAAGCAAATAACCTCTTAAATGGTGGCAAGAAATTATGAGACCTTCTTGCAAGCAAAATATATATCCCCTGTTGGTGCGTACAAAAAAAATGAAAATTTTCTTTAAATTCGTTAATCCCAGTCTTTTTAAAAATTCGTTACCCTGAAGGAAAATTTTTGGGAAACGTCCTCCCACAAAAATAGTGCCCTCCAGGGGATACATCTCCAAAGTGAAATTTTCCTTTGACACTAACCATATTCATACTCAATTTCGGCTATGCATATATTTTTCTTTGACTGAAAGAACAAATAAAAACTTTTCCATGGAAAAATGTTCCCCCCAAGACATATATCTGAAAATTGAATTTTTCCTGGAATTCAGCACATCTATAGGCACTTTCACGTTCATTTTCAGCTTTCTACGTCTTTGCTTTGGCTGAAGTGAAATGAATTATTTTGAAAAGTCAACCTGCATTAATACACCCTGAGGGCATATAACTACATATTCCTGCCCTCCATTGTCCAAGTTAGTGATTCATTCTTTAACTTCTTTTCAAAGTGGCTCAAGCGTCTTGAAAGTTTGCGATGTAAAAAAGGGTGCCGAGGACTTGATATTTCATCGAAATAGTTACCCTGATTATTCGAAGTTTCAAGTTTCTTTCCGGCTCTTCTTCATTGGATCAGAAAGAATCTCCATTTTAAATTATGTGAAAATGTTGCCCCTTTCAAACCATACAATACAATCTGACTCCAGAGAGTGGGTCAGGGGCATGCAATAAGTGTTCCTTGAATGAAGTCAGCTGATTTTGAGCTTGAAGTTGGATGGTCCTTTAACTCAGAGAATCTTTGTGCGCAAGATCCTCTAAGTTGACCTTTGACTTGATTACACCTGCTGGTTATAATATGGTACCACTTTTTTCAGAGATGAGCTCCTGCAGAATCTCTTTTTGCCACCCAATATGTAGTAAGCAATTCGGCAAGTTGCTCAGCCTGCTGAGCAACTTGAGGCTATGAACGCAACGCACAGACGTCCAGCTCGACCTACTCTCGAACGAGCAGCTGTTGCGGGCACCCCTAACACCGCTCCAGCCCAGCTTCATTATTTGGGTCGAATGAATGTATCAATAGTATGCCGCAATGCGCGCCGTCAAGATGTGCATTTTGCTGCAGAAAGGGGGTATTTGCTTCATAGTTGCTGCCACAATGGTAAAGTGTTCCTGCCGCCACTCGCACTCTTCCCTGAGGTTCTAAAGGTGTTGCTCACTTGTAATGATGCAAAGGCGAGGCATTTTCAAGAGTTTATTCATCAGTACTGTAGCGCCCGCCATGACGTATCGCCTATCCCCCCAGTCAGGCGCCAGGCTACGGTCCAAAGGGTTGAAATTAATTGCTACTTCTCCTCTACACGTGTCCTTTCATCATTAACAAAGGAGAATGACAGAAAATTAGGACAGCGACAAATGAGGACAGACTGGCGCAATTTGATACTTTGCCGCGATTCCGCTGTCAAGAGGGATATCAGAGGTCGACCACTTTCCCCTAAATCTCCTGAATCCATTTTTGGTAACATCCTTCCGGCTTTCCGACCATTCAGCGTCTGAGTTTACCGTGACGTGGACAGTCATGGAGAAGAGTATAAGAGTATAAGGAACTCGAATTGGAGGGTGGAGAGGAGGAGGAGGTTGAGGTTGGTGAAGGGTTCCGGACTTCGCTGCTGCTGCTGCTATCATCAGGCACCGGGTTAGGGTCCCTGTTGGTAAATCAGAGCCTTGCTATTTCTACTCGGTTGGAGCCGAGGTTTCCCATAGCCCTGGTTGTAGCCGGGCTTGGGTGGATCTGGTTGGGGCCAGATTCTGTTCCTTGCTGGTTGGAGCCAGAAGGGACGTATAGAAATAGCAAGGCCGAAATCGGATTGTGGGCGTGCGGAGGGTTGGAGCCCGAGCAACCCCTTCCGGTTTCGTTGTTTAGCCGTGATTGAACAAATCACAAGACCTTGCGAAAGTGCTGCATCGAGGGGGTGAGCTGAATCATTTTCTTGTTCGTAGAAGTTCTTTCATTTTTGTTCATTCACCTTTAAAGCGAAAGCTGTCGATCGCGAAGTTGTGCTGAGGAGGACCTTGTACAATCTTATTTTGGGTACTTTGTTGATGAGAGCCTACAATAGAATAAACGAAATCCTGCGAAACCCAGTCTGTTGGAATCATTGTCTAACGGCCACTGATTCCGTCCGACCAATACGAACCATCCCAAAAGGACAATTTCTAATATCATTTTTAAATTTAATTTTCTTGTTTCGCGACGGTCAAGGTAGTTTGCGGGTAGCTATTAAAGTACAGCGACGTACGAATAATACTATCGGCCACGCCTGACGACCGCGAGCGTTACATTCTGGCGCAGTCGGTAGGATTTGAAATTTGTCAAAATTTCTGGTCTCTAAATTGAGCGGACTGGTTTTTGCACTGATTTCGGAGAACTAAATACACACGTCAGTTTTTAAGGACATAGTGTCCTCGATTCCTGAACTTACCGGTGAAAAGGGACTGCACGTGGAGGGACGTGGACCAGAAAAGGGGAAACGGGCAGAACCCCTCTTCCTCCCAACAATAAGTCGTGATAGAGGAGAGGACGGGGGGCTCCAATTTTGAAAGGACGCGTGAGTTGGGTTGATTGCAACTTCTTATTAGATTCAGGTGCGAGAGTGAGTGTGGCTAGGTTAGAGTCATTCCCTGTAGAGGTAAAGTCCTTGTGGAGATTGGACACAAGGCAGACTCTAGTAGGCATAACAGGCCATGAAGTAGGAACGTCGGGGTGTTCTGAGGTGGAAGTTGACGTGGGTGCCCCTGACACGTTTCGACATCCCGTTTGGTTAAGCTAGGAGTTTGAATGGGTTGAATGTAGATATTGTTCTGGGTCAAGATGTCCTGCGCGATAGGGAAATTGATGTTTTCATGGCTCGGAGGGAAGCCAGATGTCAGGGTCGAGCCCTCCCGTTCCTGGACAGGAGAAGGGACCACAAGAGAAATTTCTCTGGCTCCCTTCCTGTCTTTCCGTTGAGAGTCCATAATGTCCACATCGTCGTGACTTCTCCAGAAGAAGAATCCAAGGGGCAGATGAAGGATGAGGGCCGAGATTAAAAGCCGGACGGATTAGGACAAGGGGCACGGAAAGGTGGAGGAAAAAGACAATATCCTACCCCCGGGGCATTAGAGATGAAGCCAGGGTTTATAAGGCGGGGACAGGTGTTAGTCGGGAATCTGACAAGGGATCTCTGGGTCAGGAGAATAATAGAGGTCAGGGACAGGCGAAAGAAAGGAAAAGTCCCGTGGTTCGTTTGCATACTTCTGTGGAGGTCCCTGCCCGCTCGGAAATCCTGCTCCCAGGTCATGTGGGAGGGGTGTGTCCGGACATTTCGCAAGTGTTGGTGCAGCCATGCGGTCTAGGGCGGCCCGGAATTTTGGTTGCCTCGCTACTGGCTACCGCACGAAACAAAACGGTCCCTTTGAGATTAATCAACACACGAAAGGACACGGTTCGGCTTCACAAGGGATTAGTTGCAGCGAGAGTTGTGCCTTTGGAAGGGGAAATGCAACTGATTGACAGCCTTCAATTAAGTGACCAATCAAATTCTAAATTAGATAATCCATCTGTTCCTACCCAGCGAGAATTATCCAAGGAAAAATTCATTCAGAATTTTGATCTTAATCACATACGAGTGGGGCAGAGGGACGCCCTTTTAGCTCTTTTTTTTATGAGTGTAGGGATGCGTTCCGATTCCCAGGCGATCCCCATGGATTTACCGATAAGACCAAGCACGTGATAGAAACGGGTGATAGCCCGCCAATATCCATACGTCCCCACCGAGTTCCTTTTAAGTATAAGGAAGAATTGAAGGAGAGTATCCAGGAATTTTTGGGTGAGGGTGTGATTCGCCTCAGTACCAGTCCGTGGGCTGTAGTGATACCAGTCTGTAGTGATAGTGTCCAAACGGGACGGGGGTATTCGACCTTGTGTCGATTACCGCCGGCTGAATGCTATCACTCGCAAGGAAGTTTATCCCTTGCCCTTGATAAGCGAAACTCTTGATGCACTGTGTGGTGCCCGATACTTCAGTAGTATGGACTTAGCTAGTGGCTTTTTCCAAGTGGCACTGGACCAGTCTTCCGTTGAGAAGAGTGCCTTCATACGAGGGATATCCAGAAAAAAAGGTTACAACAGCTGTTAAAAATCGAAAAATGAATATATTTCAACCAAATTTACAGGGTATGTTCCAAAATATGTGTTTATTTCTACGCGGTCCCGGGCTTATTTTGACCGTTAGGAACCCTCCTACACGCAGGTATGCCAACCTTCGAAAAAAAAATTCCCTGCACCCTCCAGGGCACTTGTAACCTTTTTTTCTGGATATCCCTCGTATTACCTCATGGTAATGGGAGGTACGAGTTTCTACGAATGGGAATGGGTTTGGTGAATGCCCCCCGTACTTTTCAACGGATGATGGACTCAATCTTGGCCGGCTTGCAGTTCGAAGTCTGTCTCATTTACTTGGACGATGTCATTGTATTTTCCAAGACTTTTGAAGAGCATCTGCAACGGTTGCGGTTAGTCCTTCAGAAGCTAAAAGAGAAAAATCTCCGGTCTGAAGTCGAGCAAATGCGCTTTTCTGAGGAGCGAATTAGGGCCCCAAAGTGTGAAGGGCGTTAGGGCATTCCTAGGATTCGTAGGCTTCTATAGGAGGTTCATTCCAAATTTTGCTGTTATTTCGCGCCCCCTTACCCAATTAACAAAGGTAGAGAAACCTTTCAATTGGGATGCCCAAGCGGAAGAGGCCTTCCAAAAAATAAAGGGAGTACTGTTATCAGCGCCCATTCTCAGATTTCCGGATTTTAGTCGGCGATTCATCTTGGCAACGGATGCTTCCGGCTTTGCCAAGGCCGCTGCTTTATCCCAGGAATATGATGGGAAGGAGCTGCCGGTAGCGTTTGCTAGCCGTCAGTTCAACCAAGCTGAACGGAACGCATAGATATTTTGTTCCTAAACACTATCATCATGATATTCCAGCCCATTGCCACAATCGCCATTGGGAACGCCTCGGTTTAGTAGGTTTTCATGAGACTCAATACCACTTTGTTAATTTCGTTGCCCTAGCACATTCATTACTGTTGCATCACCGATTAGCTCATGGGCTATTAGCATTACCTTATAGTACTACTACTACTGATTCCGAAACAGGACGGGCCATTTCCAAGAACTTCTACGACTTCAGCATAGGAGGAAGTTAGCCCATGTGCGTCACAATACTAAGGAATAATTCCCAAAAATGCTTCGCCGCCACATTAACACCAGTGAGCAACACTTTCAGAGCCTCTGGGTAAAAAGTAACAGCAAGAGCACTTTTCGTTGTGCAAGCAATGTGAAACAAATGCCCCCTCCCTACAGCAAAATGTACAGCCTGACAGTGCTCGCTGCCACAAATGGCTAACTGCCGTTATTGAGATGACATGGATAAACATGACAATTCCGTGGTGTAATGGTAGCACACCTGACCGGCAAGTACTGTAGGTGGTTCGAGTTCGATTCCCGGCCGCCCCCCAGCTTTCGAAACCTGAATGCTTCGTTCCTTGCATCAAGTTGCTCAGCAGGCTCCACGGCTCTCCTGTTCCTGAGCTCAGCATTCGCTGCATTTTGCTGTTCAATGGTTTGATCGGCCCTACGTACAGCTGCGTGCTGTTCATCCCTCATTCTAGTCATTACGGGTAGCACTTCTTAATACACCAATTCAGCACTTCGAATTGCAATGACAATCGACAATGGAAAATATTTCTACGGGAATGCTCTCATACCTCTCTATTTGTTGTTTTATCTCTTCCGAAGGCCACTCAGGTGGGAGGGGAAAATAAGTCCCCGAATTTTTTATATAAAAAAAACCAATAATATTCCGTTTTCTCCGCAACCTCGGGTGAGATGAAGCATGAGACTCGCTGGAGAGATTCTGCGTCCCGAAATGGCCATGCTACAAAGCATGACCTTTAATGAAGGAAAATAGGTGCAACCAACGCCTATTTATATACGCCAGTGATGATGCAAAATGCGTTGTAAATTGGGTATCTAATTCATTTCAGACATAAGTCTCGAATCGTATTGCTTCCAAATGTAAAATCACGAATATAAAAGTGCATGATGGAAAAGTCAAAATGGAAAATGTATACTTTAGGATTTATGTAAATGAACGTAAAGAACGGTATACATTAATATTTTTCAAAATATTAATTTTATTTGAAGTCACAGAAAATGCAGAGCTCGTCCACATTTTTCAACGACGATATTTCGGTTCGATTCGCTTCCTTCAATAGGTAGAAACCTTTGCATTGCATGATACGAGGAGTGGAAGATCCTTCCAAAATGAATGGATTTGGTGGATGCCGGATGCCGGTCCGCACGCATTCGGGTCCCCGGTGCGAAGAGGGGAATCGACTCCCGAGAGATCGGGAAGACCGAGTGACGAAATGCGGCACCCGGACGGGCGAGGCTCCGGCATCTCGTCGATAACGTCGCAGATATCGTCGGACTGCACGCCGTACTCGTGACGTCACCGTGACGTCACCGTCCTCGCTCGGACAGGCGCGCGTGCCATCTGCTCGGCGAGAGAAGTCATAAAAGAACTCGGGAATTCCGTGGGGATTCTTTTCCTGCTCGCCCTCGCGTGATGGGCCTCGTCTCAGTTCTCAGGCCCGATCTCGACCACCAACGACGAACTTCGCTTGACGGAGCTTCTCGGTTTTATCTCGTCCCTCCTTTGCTCCAATAAGTTAAACCAACTATTCTTTATCTTCCGTCGTTTTCGACGCCGTGACGACCGCGAATTCCCGATCGCAACTTCGCAGTATTTCACAGTCCTTTTATTCTACTGGAGATCGGTACACCTTGGAGAGCCCGAAACGATGCCTTCTTCCGAATCAGCACCTGTTTCGGTTCCGAAAGCGGATTCTTTTCGGGATTGGTTTCCGGCACCACCTCGCAATTCACTACCTCGACATCGTCAAAGAGCTGACGAATAAGTTACATTCAAGTACATTAGCACGTTCACTTATCGACTTTCGTACTCGCTTTACGGAGCCGGACGTCATTTTCACATGTCCATCCACATTTCGGAATTACCGTGCGAAAGAATTACCTTTCGGTGTCTCTCGTCGTGGACTAGTATTTTGCTTGCAACAAACTCATTCGCAAGTATCTGCCATTCCTTGTCATGATAACAATTACTTTGTGAGTGCCTCGATGAAAAGGCTCGAGCGAAGAGAAAGCACTCATGACTCCTCCATATCGCATCAGCGGGTCATTTTCCATCATTTCCCGCGAGGAAAGGAAGGCGAACTCGGGAAGGCGCATTTTGCCGGATGTGGTTTGTCGCGTCTCGGGCTATGAGCCAGGCAGCGGAGGCCACGCAGTTTGGCTTTGGGAGCGTCAATACGTAGGGAAAATATTAAGGTACAATATTAGTATTAGATATCGTTAAATATTGCCTTTTCAGTTTATTGCCGACATGTTCATCGATTCAAGGAGATCGAATCAGGGATTTTTAAAAATTTCTGAACTGAGAACAATAGGACGATTTTAAGACGATGTGCATTCACGTTCCGATCGATACATTTCCGAAAAACTTTTTGCCGAGGGAGTCAAAAGTTTTCGTATTCGATCTGTCGTCGATTTCTACGCAGCCGAGGTCTGCACCGCTTCCTCGTAACTTGGGGGCAGGTCGGACTTGAATTTTCTCGGCAACTGGAGCCCGAATCGATTATCGTTCCTGTTGAATTCTTGCAAGTGCTGCACTCTCGACGAAACGGAGAGAATTTCAGGCCTCCCAGGATACGTTCGATGCGTCTGAGTCCAAGACGCCCGACCGAGGTGAAGGGGGGCGACCGGGGAGTCAGTGAGGGCGACCGGGGAGTCAGTGAGGACGACCGGGGAGTCAGTGAGGACGACCGGGGAGTCAGTGAGGACGACCGGGGAGTCAGTGAGGACGACCTCCACCATGTCGGGCAGAAGCTGGGCTTTCGGGGAGCTGGTTTTGAGGACGAAGGGCGGGATTCCCTGTTCCGGCTCTGGAGAGAGCGTCTTCGAGTACCAACATTTCCCCCGGACCATGTCTAGGGCATCCCGGTGCACGTGGCATTTCATCCCCTTTGCCCATTCTCCAAGGACTGTCGCAACCTGGGGCATCGCCACATACCAGGTTCGATTCGGAGTTGGTATCGACCCCCCTTTTAGAAATAGGTATGGGACTTTCGGGAGCATGTACAGTTCCGGATCCACTCCTGCAGCAAGGCACTAAAAAAAATGTATGATGAGCATGGAGAGTAAATCAAACTTGACCAAAATTAATAAAAGCAATGATACCCTTTTTTAAGCTCGAACTCTCCTGGCTATTTTTGGAAAGTCCTTTCGTTTCGTGTCATGTCATCGAAGGAAATATCGCTATCTCCTCTTTCAGGAACGTGTAGCGCCGGTCTTTCAGTTTGGGATCTTATATGGGAAGAAATTTCCAAGAAAGTAGGTTTTCTAGTCTGAACCAAAGAATTTATGAGTGTTTCTTTACAGTAAATACACATTTATGATTATCAGCATGAACCTTGAGAGATGATGATGAATTCTTTTATATTCATTCTTTTTTAGTATAGGTTTTCGCGACGATATTCAGCAGAAGACCGATCAAATTCGACTGCGGTCGTTTTAATTTCGGTAGGAAATATCCTCTCGTTCAATTGTATGTTTCTAGGGTTATTTTAATTTTCGGCAGAGGTTCTTTCGGTTTCTGTAAACCGACTCAACGAAGGCGTGGAATTAGACTGTTGCTAATAATGCATTTGATGACGATAACGGTTAAGATTGGAATTGCTGCAAAGCAGGAATGAGCGTCATCTCCAGCGTTTCCGGAAGTTCTTAAAAGGGCCCCAAAGACATGGTTTGGCTATTCTCCGAGATCAAATCGACGGCTAAAATGACTTCTGCATCTACATTCGTTTCGACCATACAAGAACGATTGAATGTCTCAAATGGAAGGTGGTCAATCCGCAGAAACTGTAAAATACCTGTATTTCTACCACGTCTTTTTTGAAAACAGCGAACTAGGAAAAATTAATCCGCTAGAGAGGCAGCTTAAGGAAAGAAGTCATCCATCATCGATCACCCTGTTGCAACTCTGGGAAATGTCATTCTGCACTGTATACAGGAACAAAGTAGGCGAAGATAACTTTTATACGATATAAGTGTCGCTCTGATTGAGGCACAGACTTTCGAACAATAAACTAGAAAAGAAAAGGCGACATTCACTTAGAAGCTTAGGTTCAGAGTTTGGGGAACCTGGATTCGTTTTTTTTTGGAAAAAGAAAAAACATTTTCAAGTCGAAAAGAAAGTAACCAAGACTTGAGCGCACCACAATTAAAATGGCAGCCATAAAATCGTAATTCAACTATATAGTATCCAACATTTCCTTTTCACGAATTTACTATACGATGACATAAATATAAGTTTTAGCAACATGTAATTTCACAGAATATTTTATGATAGCACATCGTGCGAAACTCACCCGAGGCTCTCTGTATCTCCTGTCGAAACAGCATCTTAGGACAGGGACTTTGAGAAGCAAGACCGGCCCTACGACAGCTACGGCCAGAAGTACGAACCCAGCGACATTCAGCACGACGACGAAGCAGGTGACCATGCCGACGAGGCCACAGAGCCAGACGCATAGAAGGAATTTGGAGCAGACCTTGCACCTCCAGTGAAATCGCCTCCATGCCTCGTAGTCTTCGGCCTCCATCCTCCAGGTTCCTCTTCGCCCGGTCGCGGTACCCTCCTCGTCCTTCCGCCACGCCGAACCTCGTAGAGGTCGTTCATCCTTGGAGACGATGTAGATAAGAGGAGAATCTCCGATAAGAATTACGTGCCGAGTCGGGGACTATCATCGATCGTAACTCTGCCCGAAGACGCACTTCCCTCGTTTTCGGAAAGGTCATTCAAGGAGTCTCACGGAGTCTCGTACGGAAGATCCTTCACTTCTTGTGCCTTCACCTTCGCCATCAACAATTTTCCGGACGGTTGCAGAAGGTCCAATTCTTCCAGTCACGTCAACGAAACGAAGATCGTCGACATCCACATCCGGCCAGTGTTGTCGTGCACTATTACCTCGGAAATCCCAACTCTGCCACGCGGACTGTTCGATCATCGAGGAAACTCGCGAATCCTGTTTTGCCGGTGATTCATCCTCATCGCAGTCGAACTAATGGCTTGCATTTTCCGTGGATGGAGAAAGTGAAACAGATCGTCAGGGGCAGGAACTAAGCATTTCGCGTCATTGTCAAGTCTATAGTGAGC
The DNA here is from genome assembly GCA_905338385.1 of Darwinula stevensoni. Lineage (NCBI taxonomy): Eukaryota > Metazoa > Arthropoda > Ostracoda > Podocopida > Darwinulidae > Darwinula > Darwinula stevensoni. The sequence goes on along the minus strand of CAJPEV010000660.1, from coordinate 42,960 downwards.
GTACAAATTGAGAAAATCTGTGATTGATTCTTGTATGTGTCAACATTCTTGCTGATGCGGAGGTTTGAATTCCGGCTGACTGTTTCTAGGTTGAATTTCTTCTCTTATTGTCAAGTGGTTTCCGTTACGTTCTGGCCGAATTCGGGGGGAAGCCGAACAATTGGTACACGTTGATCGATAGTCAAACTCCATTTCCTCATTAATGTTTCTCTGGCTCCTTTCAATTGGAAGCGATCACATTGGAGACCTAATCCAGCACTTGTTGTGTACAGACAACATGCCTCAGCGCCGCAGACGTGTTTTCAAATGTGAACGCCTTAAGATGATCCTCGATAACGGAATTAAAATTATGTCTCAGAAAAATAGATACCAAAAAATGCGGAAATTTATACTTGATAGAGTATAGTATAGATCTCTTCTTTCGAATGGTGGAAACCACGTCTCAATCAAACCTAGCATTACGTAACAATTCGTCTTCAAAAGGTAGCAGGAGTCTTGACACACCCTGACATATTAGCCATCTACAGGGTGAGCCTTTTAAAAGTAGAATTAAGAGAATACCAATGTTTTGTGGCCTAGGGTGTAGGCCCTAGACTCTGGCCAGGAAAGACAGCCTCGTAGGCCTGGCGCTTCAGGCCGTGGATCACCTGGCCTATCATCACAGAATGGCATAGCATCGTAGGCCCGCGCTTTGGGGATGTAGTCACCAACCCCACCACCAATTCTTTTGACCTCTTCGAATTAAAGTATTAGGTATTAGATACATTGAGTTCTACATTCGTAATCATTTACCGCAAGATATATCTACCTCCTTCTTTGCGCCATAGTCAGGGAAAACAGTGGAATCCATTTTAAACAGCTGTGGTAACTTCTCAACGCGCGCGCCCTCTCTTTTCAGAGAAAATGGAGGTCGAACGAGAGCTTTTTCTCCTGCCTCCTCCTCTGAGTTTGACTTGATGACTTTAAATCTAAGGTTTTTCCTCTTCCATCTACTCATGTTCGGACTTCTTCACTTCCCTTCATATTCATCGTCCTCTCTTAATACTTTCATCCTCGTTGTTCTTTGCAACTCGCATATCAAATCATATTGAGACGAGATCGGTGAAAGATGAAATATAATACTGTTACGGCTCCGTGCGTTCTCTTCTACTGGTGGTGGGAATCACAACACAATAGGTCAGGGCTGATACAAAGCAGGGTTTATTGATAAATGACAGTCCTCGGCCAATCAATCAAGAAGATTGCGAAAGGGGTAGCGAACGTCTACTCCCGCGGGATAAGAAAGTTCAGGAAATCGGGAACGTCTACTCCCGAGGGGAAAGAAGGTTCAGGACGGCAGAAATGTCTAATCCCGCAGGGTAAAGGGTGCTGCTGCTTACCGCCCGTGGACGATAGGCGAAAAGAATACAAGGTACAAAAGCTGTAATCAGCTCTCTGCTCTCTCTTCGATTGAAAAAAGGGGGGAGAACCTCACTCCTCAGGCGCGTGCGATCTTGTGGTACAGGCCATCATTTCTTGGTGCTTGGACGCCGAATTACTGCATTAAAATGTAAGTATAACTCTATCTCTAGTCTGTGAGTGCCAGACGGAAATGAAAAGAGAAGTGGTGAAGAACAAAAGACATACAGGGTTACTATCAACAGTCTCTCGATTGGGGTAAAGGGTCAGAGGTCAGGCGTGACACCTAGGGGGTCATGCATACACTGTGGTCTCCCTGGGCGCCTCATAGAGAACTCTTTCCTCGCATACCGGCAGTCCTGCCAGGCCACTCATCGGGTGTCGTGCCGGCTGGGCCGTTACAATACACAGGTCCCTATATTAAACAGGTCCCTTTTATAAACGTGTAACCATAGGACCATAATAGGACAATAACTCAACCATAAGAAAGATTTTGACTCATAGATGACGAAAATTTGCTTTTTTACTGTTTGCGATGCTCACTTGGCCATTAAAAAAATGAAATTAACTGCCGTTCAATTAGGCTAGGAGTGCTAGCCGTCATCCAGTGTTGCCGTATACTGTGCCGAAATTATGCCATTATTCAAGACTGTTTCCACCTTCGTATTGGCGTCTGGATCTTCTGTTTTTAATGCATGATATATTTTTGTGCTGAGTTATGTGATGAGTCGAGAATGAAGCTGTGGTTGGCAGATATTCATCGATGTGGTGGGATATGCCGATATGTTATTAGAACATCCCTGAATTAACAGGATGACGCGTACTATGGATTCCATGCTTCTTGATGGGAATTCCCTCTTCAGACCTATTCGAGATGGTTCGAAGAACTCTATATAGGCCTAACGTTCCATGTCCCACTGAAATGGTTCATGAAACGCGAAATGGGCCTCCAATTGGTCTAACGTTAAACGTCCACTCTGAAACGGTTAATGAACGTATAAATATTCCTGTGATTGGCCTAACACGTCTTCAACCAGATGTCTCGAAGAACACGATTCACCCTTATAGGCCTAATTGGCGCCGTAAGTCGAGAATCGAGTTTCTGTTGGTTTGGCTTCGACCTGATGTTTGTGAGTCCCGTAGAGAGGCGGGAGGGTTGTAGAAAGGGAGAGTGATTGAAAATTAGTTTTCGCATTACTTCATCCATGGATGACCAGACCAGACCAGAGGACTTTTCTCGTCTCGTCATCTTTAGGACGGAATCAGGAGACGAGAGTTGACGTGGGACTCGTTAGGGGTGGGTGGCATCGCTCACCGCAGTGCCTCCTGCCTGCTGCAGTGAATTGAGGGAACGCAATCCTCCCTGGATGACCTCTTGACTGGCATGCTTCAATATACTCGTGCGCACCCAGCCTCTGCAAACGACAACTCGATATATAAGGGTTAAGTACGTAGCGGTTCGTGAGTTCTCCGCCAATGACCCAGAGGGTTCCGCAAAAAACCCACCACCCCAGTTTACCCATGAGGTTTCCGTTGCTCAAATTGCATTAATGCGTACTTGCAGAATGAAGTTCTCCTTCGTCACAGCATGATTCGTCTTCACTCCTTAGAAAATTCTAGGGGAACATTTGACCTCGACGACAGACGTCATAATGGCGGATACGCCTCCTGACTTCCCTATGAAACCTTGACCTTGAAGACGCTCTAAAGCAATAGGAAGCGAGGAAGCCAACGAGCGCAAGTTATTCGCACTTCTTTCTCGTTCTGTATGATGAACTTGGGATGTCCTAATTCCAACCAGTGGGCCTCAGTTTCGAAGCAATCAAGGTCCTCTGATTCAATACTTAGCGTGCGCGATATTGACCGCTAGCTACGTCATGTGCCCTCTCCTACTGCTTGCGAGAAGTCACATCGCGAGTGATAACTGTTGGCCCGGGGTGTATAGCCAGGGGGTCTAGGACCAGAGTGTGTCGGATTTGGTCAGCGAGACCTATACCTCGCAATCGATATTTCGCATTCATGTAGATTACAGGCAATCCTTAGGATTGTACGTAATTAAAATAAACTTACTTTTTCATTCATGAAAAATTAAAGTAACATATTTTGGAGCTATCCGACGGGCACCATTTCAATTGCTTCCAATGTATGCTGCCAATATAAACTTTGGAATCCCCTCCTCTAGGAGAATGAATATAGTATCGCTATTATTTCCTTTCAGGAGAAGCAACGCTAATTAGGCAAATATAATTCACAAAGTAACCAATTATCTTTTCTATTCTTTCCTTCTATTTTCTTTCACTTAGGGATTGTCAGTCTCGGCATTTCCAGGGTTTAATGATGATGGGAAATGGATAGGTTATGTCACTCAATTCTTCGCGGTCCTGATAGATTATAATGTACTCGCCTTAATCTCATGGGCCATTTCCCCATTAACATTTTTAATGATGTATTGCGATGACGGAAAATAAAAGTAACGAAATAGTCTATTCGGCACCAAAAGACACACTTGGTTGTGGACTAAAGATTTGATTGATGGGGCGGCGAGAGGCAAGGAGTCAGAGATACGCGTATATCTGGCCTCAGGCAGGTAATTGGGGGACTAAAGGTTTATGACACGCTTCAGTGTTGTCAGATGAAGGACAGCACCTTTCAGTCAGCTGAGAGATCCATTGAGATCCCCCTTCACCCGATTGAACGAAATAAATTCGGAAACCCTGATTTTCAAGGAAAACCCCTCCATTCGCCATGTCTCAGGTGAGGAGTATAAGTGATATTTAATGAGCTCGGCTCCCCCTTGACCTGTCACATCGAAGCCGCAAGTGTCTTTTGAGGCCGAATAGACTCTGCCTCCAACCATCGATGCATCGACACGTCGTGACAACAATTAAAATATGCATGTAAGGGAAATAAACAGAATGTGAGTGATTTGAGTGCTACTCAGATTTGAGTGCCACTCAGATTTGAGTGCCATTCAGATTTGAGTGCCACTCAGATTTGAGTGCTACTCAGCTTCAAGGTCGCTGGGGTCTCTTGGCCTCAATCACTCACATGCAGATCACTTTCAATAACTGCCACGGTTCATAGAAAGCGAAATTCCGGCCCGACCATTTCGCGTCCGGCAGGTCATGTCCTCTCTGCTTTTTTCATTCGTGCATTGTCTATTAGGGCTAACGAAACGGCTTAACTCATTCAACTTCAGAATCAATAAGTGTGAGCCCAACTGACGAGGGAAAGCTTTACTCTTCAGATTTACTGTTACGATTCGTATGGCTACATTCGCCCACATTATGGCAGATAGCGATACTCATTCTTGCATGTGGGTCTCAAAATTTGCCAAGAAACATGAATGACTTTTGAAGAATGACTTATTACGTGAGCGAGGGGGACTGCTTGGACCGCGATTCACCTAAGCTGGGACTCGCATTAAATTCGAATACAAAATCGAACACAACATAAACGGTAGCACAGGCCAACCCCAGTCAACCGCTGTGGAAAGGTGAGATAGAATCATTTCCAATTGAGTTTGGAATTGAGTTCTTGTCTTTTAAGTGGAGTTAACCTTGTGGGTTCTATCCAAGTCGTGGCTCATTATTTCGAAACCACTTCCGCAAGCGTATTGCGGTTTGTGTGGATGCAACTGCTAACCCAGGCTGTCCTGTCATGCTGCAGACTCTAAAGGAGTTCGCATACGCAAGTCTCGGCTCCTTCGCACAGACTTTCGGCTGTGGAACCACTTTTCACGCCTCACTCGTATCACTGCGCCTAATGACGCACTGCCACGCACTACACAACGAATCCTGCATGAGTGGGAGCCATGGAAGAGGATAGCAGAGGAGGGGAGTGGAGACAAGGAGGCTTCACGGACGAAATAAGGGGGATATGAACGATAGTGAGAAGGGAGCGTGCTACCTCCATTGGAGGCCACTTCGTACACCGACATATGACTACATGAGAGACATCTTCCTTATCTCGATCGTTGCTAGAGCTTTCTCGCTATTTCACTAGATGTCAAGAGCATCTCCTACGTGAGAATGAAGAAGCCCTCTCCCTTTGTCAACCTTGCAGGAGAGTTACTATACATTAGCCTAGACCCCAAGTCGGTTCGAGTCTTTCGTTTCCTCACTTATGTTTTCCTTAAGCACATACGGAATCCCATTTCACGGAATGATGTCAACAGAAAATATGCAGTTGAGATAGAATATAAAGGAAGCAGAAGAACTCAAAGCGTACAGGGTGTAATATGATTCCAGCGGCATTCATATTTTTTAAATATTTTCTTAGCGGAAGTAAAGGTACAGAATTCAGCGCAACCTAACAACAAAAACAGCAGATATCGTTCTAATTTCAAGTTGAAAAGAAAGCAATTGAATGATCAATGAAGAATGATCAATGTACGTATTAGCTACCTTTCGTTGATGATAAAATAATTAACAAAGGTGACGGAAATTTTGCGACGCCAAGTATAACTCTTGTGATGAGATACCAAGAATAAGGTATCTCATCACGAGTCAGAAAACTAACGAATAGGAATGAAGAGACCTGGGACTGCATTACAAAACAGTTGAGAAAAAGGAAATTGTCTCCTACGTAAGTTCCGAGAAGAGAGATTTACATTTTGCATCACAAATATGGCACGCATGCATTCGAGCTCGGATAGAAAAGAGCTTAGAACCCTCGGCGCACAGCCGTCCGCGGCGTTCGGATTCCCTCTGTGTCGTTCAATTCCTTTTTCTGTGCTTGTATGATCGGGACTGCGTCGTGTTTTCTTCCTTCGATGAACTTAAATTTTGCGACTTGCTGCAGCGCATCGTTGAGCTCAAGAATTCACGCCCGGAGCGACCGCAATTGAAGGGTCTGAAATTTCTCAATTACATTTCCGTTTGTAGGTCAAGGTCATCTATCTTCACGTCTCAGGAAGGGAGACCGGAAACAACAATACGGCTGCTTTCGATCGGTCGAGTTGAAGTATCTTAGAAATACCGGTAGATTCTTGCTGTTGCGCTTCCGATTTTGACTCGAACCGGTGCAATATCACCGAAAGGCTCTCTGCCTCCATTCATTAGAATAAATACAGTAAAGGACAGTCTGTGTTCGATACAGAAGCGTAAATCATAATAACGCGTTCTTCACGGACCCGAAATATGCGATGAAAATTAACATACAATTTGACAAAGAACTTCTGGCAAAAAAAATAGCTTTCGCGGGTGAGAGAGAACATTCATTTTTCATCTCCCCGAAACTCATGGCGGATCTTCCACGAGTAATGGAGGCACTCAACGAGAATGCCACGCTACAAGGGAATTCATTCGCCGTCGCTCTTCTCCTCCTCCTCGAAATGTTGTTCATTCGAGGAAATGCCATGGGACTGGGGTGCAGCTCCACTATTGCATGACCCATTTCATTTCACAATATTTTTTATCTGTTGGACCGATATCGTCGAGCCCATTGACATTTTACATTTTTGTAGCCGTTGTCTTTTTCATGGATGCCACGAAAAAAAAACATATGGAGATCTGCAAGGGAACGGATAAATTGCACGGTATATTCTTGCTTAGCCCTTGAAAAATATATTTTTCAGAACGTTTCAGCACGCTTCTACAAGATTGTACAAGTCATGATTGTAATCACTACATCCTAGACTTTGGAGCATTGGGGAAGCAAAAGTTTCAGAAAATCCCAAGCATGATAGGCATGCAGGCATATATTCCATGGTATATAACACCGTTAGGTGTCATCCTCGATGGCTTCAAGAACATTCTCAATAATTTTATCGAAGAGCTTGTCAAAGAAATGCTCAGAAGTACCTCATAAGAGCTAAGATTTTTTCGAGCCGTGACCTATCATGACCATGAAAGACCAGTATCCACGTATTTTCCTGAACCTTACCCGATCGATACGATCAAAGCAGGGGTGTCAAGCATACGGCCTGCAGGGTGGTTCATCCGGCGCGCCGAATGTTCTTGAGATTTCCGCCAGGATTCACTCTCAGCACTTCTGGCGTACGAGCCTCGAACCTCGAAGATTTAAAGGCGCCCTCTCCCCTCTCTCACGATTGTCAATTAGATCAGGGGTTCTCAAACTGGGGGAGGCGCGAGAGGGTCCCAGGATTCATGTCATGGGAGTGTTATTTTTCTAATGACCGAGAAAAATATATTAATATAAATTCGAAAACTACAGAATGAAATAATTTTTTCATGTTTACTGCAAAAAGACAACACTCCTTCGGGTCATTCTGGCTCTTTCTCCAGGAGTTCAAGACTAAATGAAATCAATTCCCGTGGCAGACATGAAACCTCGATTCCTTCTTTCAAGGGGTGTCCATTTTCCTTAGGCGATTTCCAACTATTCGGATGAGAGAGACAAAATAATTTTGCGTCTTTTTGGACTGTAACTTGATGGCTCGGTGAATGTAACTTCGGTGCACTCGTTCTGCCGAAATGAAAATTCAAAGAATGTGAAAGAGCCGGAAGTGTCGGGTTCGCCGAGCAGAGAAAAATTTCTGAAGACAATTCTGTCAGACTACTGAAAATGAGATATGTGCCGATGGTTTTATAGTCCAGTCATGAATCCATCATTTGTGGACCCGGACGCATGTGAGCATCGTCCTCATCAAATTAAAAGAACGTTAATCCGATTCCTACCTGTGAGCCGGTCCCTGAACCTTTCCTACGTTTTCTATTTTTGCATTCATCGTATGAAAGAAGCATCCTTGGTGTGATTTCCTTATCTAGGCAGTCCTCTCAGAGGGGAGGGGAGCCAGGATCGCTAGAGAGGGCGCAGCATGAAAAGTCTGAGAACCGCTGAATTAGACGATGGCGCCCCATGGTTAACCGACGTCAACCATGTCAGTATTAGAATGACTCACCGTTCGATTAACAGGTTGACCGCCACGAGGCGCACCGGTTCGCCTCACCGAATGGGAAAATCAATAGCCCAGGATTGACGTGGCGGTCAATATGTTAAAGAGGAATTGTTGGCAACCCGCAGCAGTGACAGGGGCACAGCCGCCTTCATTCGCTCGACTGCCTCCAAGCAGTAGCAGGGCATGGCGGGAAGGGAGGGAGGGGGTATCAAAATAGGGTGGTGACAAAATCTGAGAGTAGTCAGGAATTTAGCATCTGGGGATTGATAGAACCATTTTGTGCCCCCAGCCACCAACCTGTCACCCAAGCAACTTAAAACTCACAATTCTCACACCTCCGTTTGGAGTACAGATGTTGGCTATTCTCAAAATAATCTGACCATTTGCCTAATTTAATTGAATTCTAAGACGGTCGAGCACAGATTATTGCCTCACTCCAGAATGATCCTCTTTTAACCAAATTTAATTCACATCTAAATGGACATTGCATGACAGGCACGGGTGATGTAAAACAAGTAATACATCTCAACACCTTGTAACCTGTAACCGTCCAACGTCAATTTTTACTTTCACAAACATTTTAAAAAGGATTCTGGGCTTTCTAACTTGCTTGCTCTTCTGGAATTTCAAGCTCCTGTCTGTCTCTTCCACCTCTCCTTTGGATATTATATTATAAAAATCCCGACCTGTTTTCTCTTGGGATTAGACATTACCAATCTCCTGCATAATTCATTTCTGTTGTTCGGACATCTCCCACCTTCCGTCACCTCCCCATCATGAATAGTTCTTTCTTTTTCTGATATCACTCTCGTTCTGGTGATTGACGTCAGTTACAGTCAGATTGGACGAAAAGCAATCTGAATATGGCATACAATGATTGAAAGTATAACATTGTATATTCCCTTCACCATTTTCTCAGTCGCTGTTGCTGCTACTTGTAGGAGTTCGTCATTGGCCCAGAACATTTCCATGACTTGCAATGTGGTCTTTTTGGTGTTTTCCTCATCCTTCTTAAGGATTAAAACATGTTCGCTTCTAATAGTTTCACCTCCAGTATACACTAGCCTTGCTGTAATCTGGATCATGATGTTGTGATTCCCTCCAAATGCGAAATGGAAAGGCTTCATAGCTGCACGTAGAACCGAAAAAAATCCATCCTTTTGTCATTTTCATGACTGAATGCCGTGTTGTCGAACCCTTTCTTTGTATTCGCAATTTATTAATGTTCAACTGATTACAACTAGTGCTAATATTTTACAATAAAAACACATCAGCAATGAAAAAGGTTAATGGTCAAGACATAGGAAATGAAATATTGTCTTCTTATGGAATAGGTATTGGCATAGACGGATTCTCTGCAAAAGCTCCCGAAAACCTGGAAGACAAAAGCAGTGAGGGACCCCAGTCGCTTCTGCATATTCAATATTCATATCTTTGTTGGCAAGCGTACTCACTTGTACTGAAACGGAGGCTTATGCTGAAACGCAGAGAATATACTTTGCATGAAATAAATACATGTCCCAGTCTCACCAACAGCGGTTCACCAGATCATCTGCAAGGAAAGAAAAAGAGAGAATGGGATGATGCTAAGGGTCGGTAAAAAGAATGACCAGGATTTAGTACATGCGGTTCTATCTCCATCCTTCATTTTACTCAGAGTTTCTGTTTCCTCAAATCACCCATAAATCTTGGTTCAGCTAAGTCCACTAACTGGAGCTTTCCTGGAAGTGGCCCATTACAAAGGATATGTTTTTCCTCAAGTCTCTCTCTGGCCAAGGATAGTAATCAATGGCGTATTTATTGCCGCTATGAAATAAAGGAATGAAGTTCTCTCCTCAGCAATTCCGACTTGCGATTGCCAATCATACCAGGAACGTATAAATAAACACATTGGGGCAGTTTAGCCGGCAGGGCAGGAGAGGAGCTGCCTGACTGGGGAGGAGTCTGACATATATTTTGGAGGTGCATCTCTCTGTGAACTGTTACTAGTAAAGTATTGGTCCTAGCATTTCCTCCTACGGGTCATTTTCTCCTAGGCCCTTCTTTCCTTGATCCCTGCCAAGAAGTCATCGTTACTAGCATCCTGAGTGAAATTACTTCGCTGTTACCCTCTTTATTTTGTAATGCTGACCAGAGACTAACATCAAAGTCTTTTAGATCCATATTTTGAACTATTTCCAATTAATGCCAGGATAAGAATGGTCATGCCATGGGACAGGACCCACCATTGGAGTTAGATTGCCGGAATGAAATGATAAAAACTCATTTTCATTATTTTTTGCTTGATACTATATACTGATCATTGGCACTCGGGATCCAGTTACTCTCTCGAATATACTTTTCTGCCTTCCTACTGTTTCGATGAGCAATAAATGCAACAGCATAGGTGGAAGAGAGGCACTCCAGCATGGCTTACACAATTAGAATATCGAATTTTGGGTTTTCCTTTCCTATTTGGTTCCAGTTACTACCGCCAGTATGAGTGCTTCATTGGCCCAGAGAACGTCTCTAACCTGTGCAGTTACTTTTTTGGATTTTACATTTGTGCATACTATATTTATATCCTGTGCCTCATTTTGTCGAAAGCTAAACACTGCAATACAGCGCCGTGACATGCTTCTGGAGAACTGATTTGAGTCAGAGGAAACAAGAACATAACGAGCACGGGTTGCAGTCCAGGCACATATCTACTACTCTTCGGAGAAATACAGGGTTATTATAAAATCACCACCCTATTTTCATTGGCCATAACATTTCAAGTGATAGGTTCAGCAGATACTTCACAGAGAGGTTTATGAGCCAAGGATGTTTTGCCAAAAGATGGCGCTGCATGCCGGTAGAGGGCAAGGTCCTAGATAAACAAGGTCTAGACAGGTTATCGCGCAGGCGCCATGTTGGTTCACTTCTCTCCAATCCCTCGATTGGAGAGAATTGGAGAGATTGGAGAGACCCTCCGATCCCTCCAATCCCACGAACGAGTGACTATTTAATTTACGCTTGCTCGTTATGAATTCCTTAGATTAGCATAGCAAGGTGATATCCCTACTGCAGGAAGACACACCATGATTTATAAACATTTCTTATGGAGCATAGGAACATAAGACATGCTGTACTGTTGTATTCAGGGCCAGCCCTATTTCCGCGCCCGATGCAAAGAGACTCCCAACACCACCCCCCCCCCCTTTCTCTCTCAGAGCGAAGAGGCGTCAATCCCTAGCATCCAGAAAGACGCTGAAACGGAAGGCATTTTCAATTTCTGAATTAAAACTGAGGGTGACATCCATTTTTGCTTCATTCATACTGACATGTTTTGGCGTCCCTTGTGAATTTGCTCCCTGTGAGGGGCACATGTGGTACACGCCGTAGGCCGGCCCTAGTTACATTCCTCATCCTCGAAAAATGAAAAAAAATAATAATAATAATTAAATAATAAATGAAGAAACGAATGCAATACAAGCACAAAAGAACTCGTGTATTTCCAAGAAAAATATTTCAGTACCTGTTCCCTTGAATTATAATTACTTCATAATATTCAGCCTGACCTGAAGGAAAGACTCCCAACATTTATTAATCAGATGATGCGAAGACACATGAAAACAATCAGTCCCTGTCCAGAACTTCTGCCGCCCAACGCATTACTCTCACCTCACGCAATCTGATCTCCTTCGTTCCAAGTTCTTTTGGCTGACTTTGGCCATCCACAAATCACATCTCTTGGAGTCTGAGGGGAAATCTGAACATCCTGTACCCTTTCGTTGACGTGTTGGTCCAACTGCAGAGCACCACCAGCGTGACAGAAAAAATCGCAGGGCTAACAGAGAGAGACTTGTATTCCTATTCATAACGTGGGGGCACCGACACTCAGTCATGAACCAAAATGGCTGGTATGGTATCACGTGACGGCGATCAACAAATGGGAAGCCACAGTTGACAGCAAACCCGCATACACTAGCTGTCCAGACCTGGTTCATCTAGGGCCTTGGTAGAAGGTGCTTATGTCTGCCGCAGCACCACCTATCTACTTGCTATGCCATTTTTTATGCATATAAAAAATACTGTTCAGGCGTATGAACCTCTCTTGCAGATTTGAGCTGCATCTGAGAATTTTTTTTATATAAAAAAAGATCATATGAGGTTTATTTGCAACTATCGAAATTTTTTGTGATAACTTTTGAAGGAAAGGTCAGAAGCAACTGATATTTGACAGATATATTCATTGTTTTATGGCCCATTAGTTCCCTTGCCCTACACATGTTTATTATTGTTGACAGATGGTGTTTTGGTGCTATAAGCAAAGGTAAGATATAGAGAATAATAATTCGATGGAATAAAATGATTGTCTAGCATTCCCATCTCTCCCGACAAAGGATGGTAGTACTCGGTACAGCAACGTCTAACGTTAATATGCTGTCAGGACGACTTCCAAAATGGAAACTCTGTAAGCAGAGCTATCGTGCTCCTTCGCATTTCCCCTTAGCATTTGCAATCACTACGCCCCTTATCATAGTGTACAAATATGTGCTGGGCAAGGAAACGACTTAGTCATTGACCCATGAAAATCTTTGTCAAACATTAGCTGCATCTGAATATTCCCCAGAAAGTCCCTAAAAATATGACCCTATTGATATGTCATAATGCAACGTTGTTTTACCATATCTTTTGAAAGAACTCTCGGGTGCAGGTGATACGAGGGATTTGGCAAATAAATCCATAGGTCTGAACAGTTTTATTTATACGACTAAAAATTGCCAAAGCAAATAGTAGGTGGTACTGCAGTTCACCTCAGCACCCTCTATTGGCATGCAGTGCCATCTTGCGGAGTGAGAAAAACCTCATTGACTCATGTAACTCTCTGTCAAATGCAACCTGAATAGCTTTTAAAAAATTACAGCCTATCAAAATAGGGTGACGACTTTATAAAAACCCTGCACACTACGGGAGTTCTTCCTCTTTTGCATTGTAACTGATCGAAAATTAAATGTTCACCGCCTGGAAGAGGATTGACGACTTTTAATGCCTGTTACTCCCTATAAAGCAGAAGACTTCATTTCAGTTCAGTTGTCCTGTAACCATGACAGTCACTGAAAAATGTAAGGAAAAAGGAAAAAGTGACACATAGACCTCTATACATGGAATTTTCCCATTGTAACTGATAGTGACACATTTAAATGAGTTAAATTATTGCTAATTTATTCCTTACCAGGTTTGAGTGAAGGTAATCCGGCAAAATGTCGATCTAAGGCCCACAGTAATGGTGCTGTGGCAGATTCCCAAGAAAGAGGCACCCTGCCCCTAAATGTGATTTTGCTCAAGGAATTAATATTTTGGTTCCCATAGACTTGAGGCAGTTTCTCCACAGACATCCATGGCGCCTTTTCTAAAAATAAAGGAAAACATATTACTGGTATACATTTTGCTTGTTTTTAATGACTTTGCTCAGAGGTGCCTGAATAAAAATCAGATGAGGACAAGGGAGGGCATGCATAGCTGGCCTCTCTTTCACATTCTTGTTAGGACTTCATATTTTAAGTAAAATATTTTCCCTCGAACAGTTCTCGATTGGAATGCTCTTCCCCACATGCAGATCCTTAGCTGCAGACGAATCCTTGAAGAAATCTTCATGGAACCCAGGGCCGGCTTCAGGCAAGTGCCCTCGGATTGGTTGCAAAGGAGGATGCCCAGCTACTATGAGGTTTTGCCTAAACACGCCCCACGACGAAACTGGTGCCAATCGATAGTGGAGCTCTAGTAATGCATAAGTGACAATGATCACGACGTGGTGTGACGTTACCCTGATTCCCTAGTAGCGATGAGATCGAGTAGGTTAGGTCAGGTTAGCATAGATTACGATGAAATTAAGTCGTACTTCAAAAAATTGAATATTGAGTTATCATCACATAGCACCCTGTGAGGCATGAGCATCGTGGAATTATTAAATGGGTTAGTTTGTCAAGCTGTATAAGTGCAGGAGTCAATTAGTCAGAATGACAATCTAATATATATAGACGATCGTGACTGACTGATTGACTGACGCTAATTCTAACAATGTTCCAGAAAGGTTAGAAATCTGAAACTTGGTACACATGTACCTTTTGAATCAAATGCCCTGAGGGCATACATTTCAAAGGGAGATGTTTTCACATAATTTTTGTATTAGTTAAACCGATGGACATGGAAAGCTGGAACTTTGTAGGAATGTGGCTACGAAGATAACGAATTAAAGAATAATGTTATGTCTTGATACATCCCCAGGGGAAAATTTCTCGAGGGGCGATGTTTAAAAAAAAGTAATTGTCAGGGCGAATTGGACATATATGGAATGGTGAAACTTGGCACACGTATAAGTGATGTGATGTTATTTAGTTGAAGGATTATTCAGCTTTCATGGTGCATCCCCTCCAGGCATAGCTTTTGGTTGGGTTGGCTTTTCCAAACATGATTTTTCACCAGCTAAAAGGGCAAAATTCACACTTGGTGGGCATGTAGTTCACTGAGGTTTGATTTAGGTAAGAATGGTACTTTTCGGTTAAAACGCCCGAGGGCACATATTTTGCAAATTTTCCTGAATTTTCTGATCCAGCAAAACGGAGGGTGCTAGAAAGTTTAAACTTGGCAAAAAAAGTACCTGATGAATACCTGTGCAAAGAAACAATTCTATTTTCATATTATATATATAGATGATTATTAGTAGCTGATGACTGACATAATTAGCTACTCGCATGCTGAGTTCAGGAAAAATTCCACTTTGGTGATGCACGCCATGAGGGCACACCTTTTCGGGGAACATACTTTCAAATAGTTCTCTTTGCTTCAATCAAATGGAGTCCCATGGAAAGCTGTAACATGAGAAGACCATGACTGGTGAAGCACTCAGGTCAAATGTCTATTGTCACATTTCCTATTTATTTTTGGAAGGCATATTTCTTGGGGACGTATCGTTTTCAAAGAATTTTTAATATCCTTGCGAATCGGGCAGAAATAGAAAAATAGCAGGTGGCGCACGAATAACGGACGTGATGTTGATTTAAGGAAAAATTCAACTTTTGCTAGGCGTCTCCACAGACCACAGCTTTTGGGTGGGTTGCTTTTCCAAATTCATTTTTTACCGCCATGAAAAAGGGGAAAGGTATGAGGCTGAAACTGGGTGGCATGGAGTTCTCAAGATAAGCAAAGCTTATGAACCGTACCCAAACTCGGTTTAGCAAGATAAAAACTTGCATAACATAAAAATGATAGTAAAATCGAGAACAAGTTGAAAATGTGTTAAAATGCCTAAAATGGGGAAATAGGTTCATGTGTGAATTCAGTAAAATGCCGTATTAATTTTTCGCATAATACAGCAATTAAAATGTTTGTATAAAATATTAATCATGATGTTTTCATCGTTAGCGTTCCAATACCACAAACACATCGTCCAGCAATGTATTGCAATCTAGGATTTGTACCTGCCATATCCGAAGTACCACAGAACTGCCATAACACGCGCCAACACCCAACAGTACTGAGTTCACTTATGTAATGACAACAATATTCAGCAATGGTCTTGGCACCACTATTTGCCAAATCTACTAAAACGTTGATATGCTATTTATTGGAGTTTTGGTGTCGAGACCTGATCCGCATGAGCACTGGGTCATCAGCAAGAATGTTATAATATTTGAGTAAGGGAGGTCCTGCATGCCTGCATACTTGAACCTCGTATCTCCCATGAGCCATAAAATGCGCTGCATAATACTATACTGCATTATGAGCTTGCTTGAGCTGATAAGACCCCAGCACTTTGAAATTCCCTGCAATTCTGAAATCTGACATCTAAAGGGTGATGGATTTATTAGACCACACCTTGTCAAAATATCGGAAGCATTGCTTCAGCCGGCCATTTGCAGCCTCCGCAGTAAAGCGGCGTTTCGTATCATGCCATGATTTGTTCGCCTGAGCTGTATTTGGCTGCTGAGTTCCAGCCTCGAGAATCTCAGGCATTTTGACGTCAAAGCCCATCTCATGGAGAGGGTCGAAGACATCTCTAAAACCACTATCAACGAGAAATACATCAACTTGAATGAAAAAAGGTCGAAGACCAGCTTCAGTCCTGAACAGCTGCGCCATGCTCAGAAGTGCTGGATGTATAGGAACGAAGCACATCCAAAATGAACCCATCTGGAGCTAGCGATACTTGTGTGTAACTATTAGATTTCCTTGGAAAGCGTAGCTGGAGCTATTCTGGATGTAGACAAGGGTCCTATCCCACATGATGACCACCTTGCCTCCATCATCCCCACAGACGAGTCTCCTTGCCAAAGCAGGAAGAAGCACTGGATGAAAATAATTATTTCTGAGACTTGGAATGTTTAGTTCATTGTTCAACCAAAAAGTCACTCATCTCTAAAAATTCGAAGTTGGGAAAGGGAGAGAGGTCTATAAGACCATCTCTCTCAGAGAGACTATAATTTCTTCACCCTGAATTAGCGAATAACTGGTACGCTTTGGAGAGGGGAACGATTCCCATTCGCCCTGCTCTAGGCAAAAGTGGCATACCATAGCACCTGAACGAATAAAAAGCAAGTATAGAACTAACAGCTTATCCCATACCACCCGCAGCACAGGGGAGAGATACTCCAAGCTGTGTTCACACAAGCACCTGGCGTTTCATCTGGTGGAACATCTCTTCTGCAAAACTCCCGCCAGCACGAGTCGCAACTAAAATAATCGTCACCAATGGTCTTTCAATCGGAAGCTAAACCTCTTTTGCCAGCAATCGTGGTCCATTTTGTTATAAAATGGGATAAAATGATGTTGCCCTTCCAGAGGGCTCTTTTTATAGGTGAAAACGCTGGAGCATCCATGGCACGAAGTGCGCTCTTGGATATTCTGACAAGATGAACGGGAGGATGTTGGAGGTGCATCGTGCAGGGGAGACCTGCTAATCATAGGCCACCTAGTCAGGAGGTCCTCCAAGTCCTCCCTGGCCGAGGTAGAAAATCTTAATGTATTCATATCACAGACAGCTATGATGGCCAGTGGTTGGTTTATGAGTAGTGACAACAATAACTTCTTAGATGGTTATACTAGCGAGTTTGTTGCCCTTCGGGCAAACTCGCAATGGTTGCTCTTTTGGTGCTCTAGGATCAAGTAAAGCTACTAATGCATTACAAGGAGAACTGTACCAATGTATCGGCGACCACCAGTATCGGCTGTCATTACGGCACAAGCGACGCCATTGGCAATCTGCAAGTTTGCAAGTTACCAGAGCTGATGTGCAATGAATAATGTAAATAATGAAAAATAAATAAAACAAAATATGAGAAGTGGGCGGGGCAACAGAATCTCAACGACAATAGGAAAATAGTAGGACTAGGCCGGATGAATGGATATGATATCGATAGGTGGAAGCTTAATATGTTTTATTACCCATCGCAATGGTCACACCTCCCCCTCGCACTACCTGTTCTCAGACAAGAGATCCGGGAATACATATAGAGGTCTTCGACCAGATCGAGGGAATATACCACGAAAGTCAAACCTACAGAATATTGCAGCGGAAAAAAGATTGAGTCCACTGGCAGCCCATCCGCAGATGCATTAATGCAGTATCGATATTTCAGGGCGGTGCATCAAAGTTGTTTTTTTTTATTATAAAGCGTGATTGACCTATAATTTAAAAAATTGAATGCTAATTCGCAATGAGTTTTTTAAAATAAATATTTGATATATCGGTACTTCGCACCGCATACAATACAAGTACTAGCACTGGTCCTATGTCATGAGATTAAAATCGACCATCTGCCAAATGTGACCATCAGTACACCCGTATTTTAAAGCATCCTTTCTCAAATTTCGCTCTTAAAAATGCAGAGGAATATCAGGATATAATTATGATCACATGAGTTCAAAATTAATTGGCATTTTGGAGGTAGCATCTCCATTGACAACGTCATTGGCCAAAACATTCTCCAATTTGGCCCATAATCCACAAGCATCAAAGTCTCCACTAATTCGACTTCGAACCCCAAGATAGGACTCCCTCAGGCACAGTTACCTCAGAGGTCAAGGGATAAGATTTCGAGAAGGTTAGCCTGCCGTGAATAATCTGTGAAATCGGCGGTGCCCTATTGAATCCGTATGTCTCAATCCATATTATCTTCGGCTTAGATGGAGGAAATCAGTGGGTGAAAGTGGCATGAGCCTGAACGACCGCCAGTATGCTAAGCATATTATTACGAAATCAAATCGTATTAGGACGTTTTTCCTACCTGTTTTCTTAGAAATGTAGCTTTAAGAGTGGTGTATGGCCTTCAGCCAATGGAATAAGGATAGGCTTGCATAATAAATATCCCATCCACCTCCTAATAAAAAATGTGCCCCAAGGGCAAGTTCCTCCAAAACCAGAGATTTTCTTTGTCAGCAACTCGATAGCTATTTCATTTCCTTCCTCCTTCCTTTAAGGAATTGTAAGTGATTGAGTGGTATGGCCATAGCGTTCATCCATGTGGGAAGCATAGGCAAACAAAATCAGTCCCCTAATAATGAGGCCCCAGGGTATGTACCTTCAAGGTCTGATATTGCCTGCAAAGAACAACCAAACAGCTATTTGTCATACAACCTTCATCCTCTCATTATATCCAAACCAGTGGTGCCCAACCTTTTTGGCTTAGGGGCCACATAGCTCATTCTCACAGCCATTGTAGGCCAGTCACTAATATTGTAGGAGACTAAGGAAACCTAAAGGGTGTCTATTGTAGGTTAGGGCCTTGTGGGCCACTTGTAAGCACCTCATGGGTCTCATTTTGCCTGCGGGTCATGGGTTGGGCACCACTTACCTATACCATGATTAGAGTTACCATCAATCAGCCAGCCACTCAAGATGGACAATGAGTATTACATGAATGTGACACTTCCATTGCTCTGGTACGAGTTAGTAGGTATTAACACCTTATTCGACGAAACCGACGAAATAATGTTGCCCAATTACTACTCCCTCTGGCTGATGAGAGTAACATCGGATCAATGTGACCCAGATGGAGGTGACAGACACGCTCCACTTGAGGTGTTCTATCGATCAGTCAATTTCATAACTTGGTGCGACTAAGTAAACGCCAATATAATTTGGTCATCCTCCTTTGGTTTTTCGATAGATGTCAAAGAATTGCACCCAATACTGTTGAAAGTCTGAATTCTGAAGAAACACTCATAAAGTGAAGTAAAATAACCTATCCTAACCTAACCTAACCTAATTTACCTTTTTTCTCCTCCTCCAGCGAATCAGGGCAACATCGGATTAATGTATGGCAATTGACACCCGTGCACTCCATGAGAGCCTTCATCGATCAACACCGGTTTCATTGTGCTGTGAGTTTAATCAGAAAATAGACATCGTCTGTTGGAAAACATCAGCATGTTCATCGATCCCTTTCATCATATATGTTTTTGGAACCAGAAAAAGAAGATCTAGTGATGTGTGCCCCATTTTCGTCTGAACAAATTCCAATTAAGTATTTGTGAAGCTCAAAACAGGCCAAAATCATAAATTTCACAATACTGGTTCCAAATGTATGGTGCTATTTTCTATGCAGCTCAACAAACTCGAAAAATTTGCAGAATGTTTGTCATTTACTTGATTAAGAAATGAGTGGAATTCCAAAAATTCATTTTTTAGCAATCTGTACTGCACTTTTTTTTCAAATCCCACCTCGCAATTTCTGCCATTGTTGTTAAAGGCCAAAAAACATGAATTTTTCATTTCTAGTTTTTATATATGGTTATTTATAATTGCTATCAAAGTAAGAGTCAATGCATTCTACTGGGATACGGTTCATGGACATAACTGCCCATTCAAAACATTTCCAGACTAACAATGTTTTCATTTGTTGCTTTCTTACTGATGGGAATGTATTCATGTATCTGGCATGAAGTATGAGAGGGCCACATTTTCTTTCTACTTAATGCATGGCTCTGAATGGTGCCTGAATGGGAGTGGGAGAGGTTGTGATCTGTACTTTCGGGCTTTTAAAACAACGGCAGACATTATGAGGTAGGCTCTGAATAAAATCGTGTGTTATGCATTTAAAAAAAGACAGTTCAAATTGTGTTCATCTTTTACTCAAGTAAATGACTGACATTCTGCAAAATTTTCAAGTTTGTTGAGCTGTAAATAATGGCACCATGAAATGAAAATTTTTTTCTCGAAATTTGTAATTTTTGCCTATTTTGAGGCATCACAATTCCTTAATTGGAATATGCTGGAGGGAAAATGCTACACGCATTACTAGATGCTCTGCTGATTCGAAAAACATGCATAATGATAGGGTTTGATGAACATAACATCTTGGAAATTTCTGAAAATGCCAAACATTGGTAATTTGACATATTTATTTCATTCATTATCGCCTCAAGAAAAAAAGTAAATAAAATAGGTTGGAAAGTCAAACATTTTAAAAGGGCAATGGCGGTTGCTGTATACGTTTTGGTCAAAAAATTTTTGTCACATATGAGCATGAAGGGCCATTTTGAAGTTTCACAAATGTTAGCGATTTTTATTGCCAAAATGGCTCCAAACCCAAAGTAAAAATTTAGAACTCTAGGCAAAGAGGTGTACCACATAACAATTTTTTGTCAATATCAGAGAGGGTCAACCTCAAGCCTCTGGCTGATTTGAAATGGAATTGCTCACTCTACCCTATGATTCAACTTTGAAAGACACAATTTGAGTTCATTGGTTTTGGCCTGAGATTTGTGTACCACTTTGTGTGACCATATATGCTTACCTGAAGACAGCATGCGTAGCCTTTCTATCCGCTTTATACGGTCTTGTCGGTCTTGCCCGTCTAGCCGGCCTAGGTGGCCTTGCTTGTCTAGCCTGTCTAGCCGGCCTAGCCGGCCCAGCAGGCCTAGCCCGTCTATCCAGCCTAGCCGGCCTAGCCGACCTAGCCTGTCTAGCTTGCCTAGCAGGTCCACCCGGTCTAGCCGGCCAAGCAGTGGGATGATTTGAAGAGTGTCCCAGAGCAGCAGGACACCCGAGTCCACCACACGCGCCTCTGGGATAAAAGCACCTGCAACAACTAGGTTTCTAAGTTTTCTTTCTTTTCCGCTAGAAAAGTGAATCATTTGTAATAGTTGGACCATAAAAATAGGGTTATGCAGAATCAATGGTCAGGTCAATTTAGGGTCATGCCATGTCAAATCAACACAGCCATTTACCTCACCCCCCCCCCATTTTTCATGAAATAGGGACTATTGAAAAACCATCCCATGCCAAATTGCAGCTCTCTGCCTCAAGTCCTTCCTGTAAGAAATGGTGGAAAGTTCTGGAAAGTTTTGGAAGTATTCCAAAGTCTCACAAAAATTTACTTTAAATTACACTCTCCTTAGGTTATTTACAGACTCCCTCATCATTGTTTCACCAGTTTGTCTCAGTTTCGAAGGTATGCTACCTTGTGATGTTATCTGCTATTCATTCTCATTGCACCCGATTTGGAAATGAGAGAGGCGAATGAACCATAGTGACTGATTTCCTGTTGCAACCCACTTGGCAAAGCAAAATATGAGGTGTGACCTATAAGTTCCTAGACTGATATATAACATCATAGGTATGAAATGAAAATAACTTACCATAGTCACCTTCTAAGTACTCTCCTTGCCAAGCCATACACTTCTCCCAATTGTGTTGCCACACCTGGAAACATTTTTGGGATTCCTATTTTGTTATGTTCCTAGAGTTATAAAGTCGCTATCGTTTTTTGTTTGGTGCTTTACACTGACTCGAAGTGCCGTCCTTTTGAATGAATTTTGAGCTTGGGGAACAGGAAGAAGTCACATTCGGCCAAGATGGGTGAATATGGCAGATGCTCAAGCTGAGCTATTTAAAAATTTCCAGAAATTCCATTACTATGAGAGAACTGTGATGATGCATTGCCATCATGAAGAATCAACCGATCGCTCTTGCAACATTTCCATAGACTAAGAAATTTCTTTCCGTCCGCATCGTTCATCATTCACGTCTCTTCCCTTCTTAAACCATTCAAAAGTTTGTGTTCTTGACATAACCTCATCACCATAATCTATTTCCAACATCTTGTACATTACCTTAGAGGTTTTACCAAGTCAGACACAAAATCTGGGATTCACTCATTGTTCCGAAAAATTTTGGCTCAGTTTTATGACTACAGCAAGACAAATCTTTTAAGAACAACGATTATCGCACAAATCAGACTGAACACACGGTTCCAAGCTCATATAATGTCGACAAAAAGAGTCAGACCCTAGTTTTCCAGGGCCACCAACTGCACATTGTTGCCACAAAGTAAACAAAAAATCAGTCAGAAAACTTTTGGGTTACACCTCAAATTCACCTGAGGTCAGTCTTGACATGGATGTGCAAGGAACTCCTGTCCTTGACTTGGAGCCATGATTGCAGGAAAAATATGTTTCGAATATTATTGTAATACGAAACTGAGTCCAGTACACCATCTTTCATGTCGAGTCAATAATAACCTAGTCCAAGGAGCCATACTAACGTGGTTGATTAGGTCTCCTATGAGCGAAATAGGACAGTATAATTCATAAAAAAAGTTGGCATTCAATTAGAAGTTAGGGGCACTTCTCAGCCATCTTCAACGGAAAAGTAGTGCTTGATGGATTTGGAGGGACAGAAAAGAGGTTGGCTTCATGTGCCACTCTCCAACGACCATACATCCAACAAATAATGACGCCTCACTAACTGTTCCACTTGGCAAATGAGATTATCCTGATCAAATTATAAGTATTGCAGCTGAGAAGACTAAGGGAGAGAGGTTAAGTTCCTAGAAAAAGTATGTGTGCAATCACCCATGAGTCATGGAATGCAAAAGCAGCAATCTTTCATTCCATAGATGAAAAAAAAGTTTCTACTGAAGCGTAATCCTTCTTATCTGCTTTAAATGAAGAGAAAGTCTCTGTCCTGCAAAATGATCTAGCAACTGGAAAGCTTCAATAATGAATAAGATGCTGTCCAATAACTTCGTCCAGTTTTACTCCGAATTATGCTTTTTTAAATTAATTGTCTTCAGTTAATTGTTGCAGGAATTTTTGCTTTTAGGCAACTATATGGTCCTTTTTTTAAATGCACCTTATATCACTATACTCTTTGTATCTGTTGATCCCCTGACAGTCACGAGTTGAATTTTGAGCAATAATGAAATAATCGGCAATGATTTGGTAATTTTTTTAAGTAAATACAAATGCCCTTTTTCTAATTAAAGGTGACAGGTCAAATCCTATTACCTTTACTTTTATTGTTGGTCTTTGAGTAGCTTATCATTTGAAAGAAAATAAAGAGACCTTTAAAATGTCACCAAAATCAACTTTCTATGTTGATTAAAACAAAACCTATGCGCACTTGGCTCTGATGACACAAAATTGGTCCCCCTTTGCCATTTTAAAATTGCTATATCTCTGAAAGTACAGGGTGGTCCGTAATTATTGCCCAATAATTAAAAGCTTATTACTCGGGAAGTATGCAATAGAGTTCAATTATATACGGCGCAAAACATAGACAATTCAATACATTTTTATGCTGGTAAATTTCAGAATTCCATAATAAACAAGAACGAAGCTCCATGCTTACAAATGAAAGAAGCGAAGTCTCCAGAGTTCAACGTGACTTCCACTATGTTCAATGACAATGCAATATCTCTTCGAATAGTAGCAGTATTCTTTCAATCATCTCTTGGTCTTACTGCGGTGAAGGCTTCTCTCATGGCCTGTTTCAGCATATCTAGGTTGTCATAGGTCTGCTGATAGAATCTCTTCCGCTTCACAAACCACTTTTTGAATTGCCTTCATAATCTCCTCATCAGGAACTAAGACATTTGGACCCAAATTGAGGAAATTTCCAAATTATCCCCACACGAATGTACTCTCTTCAAATCAGCAAACCAAATGGCATTAGTCGTCTTTTTGCAGGATACTGAGGTCACCCATGACACAGAAAATCTCTCTCGATGCGTGAAAAATACAGGAATGAATTGTGAAACTCAATATGAAACTGCGAAATTAGGGATGGATTGTGATATTTACAGACTTTACATGCAAGATATGAATACTTTTATTTGTTAAGATGTAACTACAGTATGTTCTGGTTTCTTATAGAATGCTGAGATTTTCAACAGGAAAATTTATTGATTTGGATATCATTTTAGCCATTTATTAGTGAAACCAGATGAGTACTTCTGGAGTAATACGCTTTTACTTTTAGGGAGACAATTGTGGACCACCCTGCATTGAGGTAGAGAGGTGCAATTTGGCATGGGATGGCTTTTCAATAGCCCCTACAAGTTCAGGAAGTTTCATGGAAACCGAAGAGTGTGAGCTCAATTTTTCCTTTTTTATTGATTTGACATGGAATGACCCTATATCGTTTTAATGGCGTAGACCAGTTTGTCCCAAATGGAATAGCTCAAGGCCGTTTGTTAAAGGTCCTTGTCGATATAGGAGATGAAACGGTCTCAAAACCATTGTTGGGATAGTTATCTATTCCGCCACACACCATCAAGGTTAAATCATCCCTAAACACCTCCTTGCTGAATTTAAAGGCCACGGGGAGCACATCTTGCATTTACCGAACGTGATTGCCTTTTTATGACCAATGGTCTGACACCCTTCAATCAAGTCATGTGGCAAACCATGACCTGAGTAGATTTAATTTACTGCTCGATGCCACCTCTCATGATATACTTCAGCAATCAACTGGACATTCCCATTTTGAGTTGTAGACACCAACATTTTTTTTGGAAAATAGGTATTCTGTGCCTTCTGATTGGAAATTGTTATGCATTCATTTGGGAAAAATCTATGTGAGCTAGTGCCGTTTGGTGTGGAGTGGTTCAGCAATCCTCTTGAAGGACCGAAGTCGAAGATCATTAGTGAACATTTGAGAAGCACTGTTCTCTAAAATTTTGAATTCGATGGCCAATATTTGTGCCAACAAGAGTTCATTGGTTCAATTGGCTTATGAACATCTGGATGGCTGTGTTTTCAAACGAGCCATGCGTGGACTTGACAGGTGGAACTTGACAGTTCGATAGAGCCAAAATTGACGGTCCTGTTGCACCATTACATTTTGGGAAGGCTGCATGAACTGTTTGAATCCTGGAAGATTATCATCTTATTGTTCCTGTTCCTCTTTAGAAAGAACCTGGCATAGACGGTCTTACGTTTCATGATCTGAAAAAGAGACAAGCATGTGAAACACCAAATACATTGCTTTGGAAAGAATTTCGCAGAATCTTCTGAAAAAACAGTTAAAGTCTAGGTGACGATATATGGACGCTAGATCAACAAAATACTGATCCGCCATTTATTTTGTTTCACCTGTTGAAAATTGTAAATATTTGGATACCATTTAGATCTAGTATGCCTTAACTTAGTGTCGAAACTACCACATTCAAGGATTTCCTGCAAAGATCGATGCATATGAATTTTCCATTAACCGTTTCAATAAAATTCAGACGTTGCAGAGGTAGAGGAAATGAAGTAGAAAGGTAATAATGACTGGGACTCACAAGATTTTCTGTCTAAATTTTCTGAGAGAGAAATGAGAACGATTGTTCTCTTCAAAAGATTTGCTGCCTCCTGGAGAAGAGGAAGAGGGTTCCCTTCATCTTCATCTGGTTTCTTCAACTTCTTCTGCATGGAATGACAATTATTACCTGTAAAGTCATTTCCTCTAAGACCATTAAAATCTATGAGTTTAGAGCTATGGATGGAGTGAAGGTCAGGCATCTCATCTTGCGAAATGCCTTAAGCTCAAAGGAGATTTTTTATTTGGTATGTATTTGCAAGTTTCTAGGCCACAACGCATGCAATTCCTTGGACATTTGCGGAGTTAACTTGGAAAATGATAGCTGAGAGATGAGTTCCAGTAAATATTGCAATTCAGTTCGGAATCCATGTAACTCTGAATTACTTTGAACAATGGCAATGTAAATGTGCAACAGACTCCAGTGTTTCAAACTCGTCTTCTGAAAAAGAGGACCTAGAAACTCCAGCGATCTAGAAGAATTTGTAGTGCAAACTTGCACCAATGTATCATGAAATTAGTTAGAGTTGCTTGGATGCATGTGTTCCATGGATACATTTTGTCGAATGTTAAAATTTTAACAGTGGCTACCCATAAAAAAAAATATGGATCGAGTTGGACTTATCCAACAGAAAAGATTTCTCCTAGAAACTCAACTAAATCAAGCTGGACTTTGCAAGCTGGAGAGCACAAGGGAAAATATTGAATCTCATTCAAATATATTATTTTCATTTTATCTTCTCTGTCTTGCAAATTGCAATTTGTTTAATTTATGGTTTCTTTTGTAACTTCCATCGAATAGCACATGAGAGGATTAAGATTGGAACTTCATTTTCGTTATTATAAACTTACTTAAATGTCGCAATTTGCAATAATCATAGAAATTGTGATCCCCCTTGTATCCCTTGGTCTCTTTATCTGCTGTGAGCTGTAGCTTCTCACTATCATAACATCACATAAATGTGTATAAATAAAATCCACAACCCAGCATTTTACGATTCAATTATTTCACCATTTAGAATGAATGGTGCAAAAGCATGTTGTAGCAGATGAACAGAGAAATTGTGACTTTCTTAGTTGTAATGAAAATCAAATTGATTTCTTTTTCACGAATCCCTTGAATTGAAAATGATGAAATGAAATGCCTCCTTTGTACGGCATGGTTTTAGAGTTTTTTTTTCACTCATCACTACCCATAAGCCATTAAGTTCGTAATGCAAGTTTAGGCTGTGTCGGAAAACAGTATCTACAGGGTGGGGACAAGGTCCCTTCAATATGCAAAATACCTCTTTTTGTTTTAGCAAATTATCGATATTTGAAAACAGTTAATGGGGATATCTCAAGGGACATGCGTCAAGAGCAACATTGAAGAAATGTAGATGGAGCTTTAAATTTGCTAAAGTAATGATATGTTTAGAGGAAGAAGTATGACAAATTTCGTTTCTGTATATTCTCTCCGAGAGGAATGCGAGACAGTTGAATTTTGTCGCTGGAAGGGGCTGAAGAAAGGTTATGGGTGCTACCGCGCCCATTGTTCAGTCAGCTGACCAATGGAAAACATCATTCTCAGCAACTTTTCTGAAAATAACTGAATGAGAAGTTGAAAAAAGGAAATATGGGTTAGAGGACATTGCGTCACATTGAGTTATGCCTCCGCAAAGCTGGGCTGCTTACTGATATTTTCAATCTTTAAATTCTTTTCATTGATAAAAATGTTTTCTTTGTATTGTGTTTTGCTACTTATTTGTAACATAGAATAGTATTTTGTCCAACAAATTTTGTTGGACAATTTGTCCAACCTGTTGAATTTTTGTCCAACCAGTAGAATTGATCATGTGAATCTTTCGCAGATTGTCACCCAATAAGCAATTTTGAACCAAAATATATCAATAAGACATACACTCAAGGACACTTGGACATCCATTGTATATCCTCCTCGGACATCCACCGTAATATTCCAATATTCTCCAAAGCTGGAGCAAAAAGTTGAACCCTATCGAAAAAATTGATCTAGTTCGGTGAAAAATATATACAATTCCAATCTTGTAAATACGTTGTTCCAATATTTATTTCAATTGCTTGGGATGACATTTCTAACTAAAGAAAATTCGAGATTGGCACTTAATGACTTGCACGTTCCTCCCCAAATATTATGGCAGGTATAAAGAAGGACTAAGGAATGGGAAGTGGTGGAAATTGACCTTGAGGAGAGGAAGATGAAGGTATGAGCCAGTGAGGGCAAGAGACAACGCTTCCAGCACTCCTGATCCCTCCTTGCCATTACTTATATCCAGGGGCACCGGGGGGTATTTCTCATCGTTCCACTCCACACCTTTCCTTTTGATGATTGCAAGGATTTCCTTCTTTTTCTTTTGGTTAACCTCAGGCACTTCTCCTTCAAGGCCTACAAGTGGAAAGTGGATGAAAATGGACGGAAAAGAATTAGGTTGCATTGGATCATATCAGCCGAAGACACAAAAAATTGCAGCCAGCTCTCTTAGCTCTCTTATATTCAGGAGTCAGACATCCCTCCCACCGACTTCTCTTTTAATGTGAGAGATGAAGAAATATGTAGTTATGATTTATCATGAATTCACCTTGGAAATTAAATCATCATCCCTCTATCGTTGCAGCCAGAGTTCTCTGGAGACTCCTTGGAGCAGGTTACCTCTAGTGACGGATTTGCTCAAGAATTCGAGTATCTTCCACTCCGGTTTATGTGGAGGTCAGTTATATCATGAGAAAGACAAAGAAAAATACATATAAAGATCAGTTATATTATGACAAGTATTGGGGACTAATTCCAGCTGTATCAGGAATTGACCCACTATAGCAACTACTTTGGCGCCAACTATCGTCGTTTGCCCGTACCTTTTCTTTAAGCCGGTGTAAGATGCATACCATTGATATGCATCAGGAAAACAAGTTAAATGTCCAACGGATATCCTTCATGTGCAGCATGTTTCGTAATTAAAAGGCACCTTAAGTGAGCACCAAATGATGCTGGTACATTGCATTCTGGTACACTGGATGTCTTTGAAAACATGTTGAACGTCCTCGAAAGCGTTAATTAGCTACTTGAGCAATGTATAAAGCCTGCAGTTCTCATTTGATCCGAGATAATCTTCGGCACCCGATCAGTCAAAGGAGCGAAGAAGGCAGGATGGAGGCAAAGAAGGCACAAGGGAATGGAGGCAAACAAAATGGCATCGCCCCGATTTCATCATGGACGCTTAAATTCCCTGGATTCCTTGCAGCATGCGGAAGGTATTACAATGAACAATGCACCATTCTGGGATTATAGAGGCAACTCTCGTCTCCCCGTTCTTCCAAGAGATGGCGAGACGAGAGCGAATCACCGATATTCCGTGAAAGTTGCCTCTCCTCCCTTTCCTGTGATAGAATTGAAATTTTCATTTAGAAATGCTGCATCCTCGATAATAAGAAAGAATTATGTCGAAACTCTGCGTTCATATCTGTAAGCGTTTGGCCTGTAGAGAAGAAACACACAATTGTCGCTCGACATAACTAGCGGTCAGGATCCCACACGCTCTATGTTCAACCTCCGAACCTCGGTTGGGAAGTTACGAAGTTGCTGCAAAACCGAAGTCATCTGGTTTGAAGTCATCCGGCTCACCAACTCCAACCCATGAATCGCTCACGTCTTTCTATCTATAATTGAAGTTAATCGAATTCACCCCAACATCATTCAAATGTCACAGCTGGATTA
The DNA here is from genome assembly GCA_905338385.1 of Darwinula stevensoni. Taxonomy (NCBI): domain Eukaryota; kingdom Metazoa; phylum Arthropoda; class Ostracoda; order Podocopida; family Darwinulidae; genus Darwinula; species Darwinula stevensoni. Next base: position 13,419 of record CAJPEV010000660.1, on the reverse strand, counting down.
GCGAAGAATCACATCTTTAATCATTAATATAGAATCCACCTTGCCATTCCCCCTCTCGAATTTCTCTATTCTCATTCCAAATTTCAACGGGTTCAGTTTTAAAATGCACAAATGAGACACGCTGTATGAGTCTGGAATTCTTTGGGATGAGACGAATGATGGAAAATGGTTTCTATTTGCTTGAAAATGCTTTCTAGAGGCCCCCAATTCCCTCATATTGATTTACTTTAGTGCATTCTGATTACTTTCTCATTTAAACCATTTTACGATTCGTAACAATAATAGCGGGATGCATCCCGTGATCGAGAAGCCCCAATTGCATGTATGCAATTTTTCACCGTGTACCACCTCGTAGCATTCAAATGAGACACGTCCCTACAGTTTCGAACGCCTGGGTGTCGGATGAAGATTTGGGGATGACTTTTAATCGTGCACAGGATGCGGATCGGGTGTGCAGCTTGGGTTGCAATTCAATTTCTGGTTGGGTGGAGATGAATATCAATAGGCTTTGGTAGCTCTTATTACCTTTCGTCAACCACTTCCTGCTGCAAAATTCAACCTCTTCGTATTCCCCTCTGAGAGCATCAACACAAATTAAATTTGGCGTACTTCTTCCTCTCTCCCCGCATAATCGCTCCAGCAAATTTGAAGTTTCATCTCCCCGAGTTTGTGGGGGGCCCTGAATCTCGTTTTGGAGGATGTGAATTTCACGGGTTTTTCCTCTTCTCCCCCCCCCCCACCTGGGTAGCCACACTTGGGGGGGCGGGGGGGGGGTTTGGAGGAAAGAGACCAGCCATGAGAAATATATTGATTCGAAGATGATGAAAAGTGGCTTTCTACTGTTTTGCGATGCAACATTTCGCCTTAAAAATGAATTTAGCCGTCGTTTAATTAGGCTTAGAGTGCTTGCTTCGGTACTGTCCCCCAGTGTTGCCAGATACCAGGTCAAAATTATACCAGATTTATGACCTTCGCATTGGCGTCTGGGTCTCTTGATTTTTACGTATGGGACATTTTTGTGCTCAGGAGTCAGGAGTCAGGAGAGTTAGTGATATCAAGAGGCGATTTCGCCCATTTGTCCATCGAAGTCAGATCCAATGTTTCTACATCACAGCCTACAGGACATTGAAAACTTGTAGCCTTTTATTTTTTTTTTACTGAAACAGACTGCAAGGAAGAATTCCTGTCTCAACCTGAGCCGCACCTGCGGTTTGCGCAACTTAAGTCGGTTACCTCTCGTTCTCTTGCTGTCATCAAACTGGAAGAACCTACCACACTCGACATTATCTATTCCTTTAATTATCTTGAAAGCCTGGATGAGATGTGCTGAGTTCATGAGAAGAGTTGAGAAGAAGCTGTGGTCAGCAGATATTGATCGATGTGGTGGGATATGCGTATATCTTATCCGGACATCCCTGAATTAACAGTATGGCGCGTACCATGGATTCCATGCTTCTTGAGGGAATTCTCTTTTCAGACCTATTCGAGATGGTTCGTGGAACTCCAGATAGGTCTAACGTACCATGTCCCACTGAATTAGTTCATGAATCGCGAAACAGGCGTCCAAATGGTCTAGCGTTACGTCCTCCACCAGATATCTCTAGGATCACGATTCCCCCTCATAGGCATAATTGGCCCCGTAAGTCGACAAGTGAGTTTCTTTTGAAAAGAAACGGTAGGCCGTGGCGTGACCTGATGGCAGTCTGTTGGTTAGGACTAGGCCTAACGTTAGTGAGTCCCGTAGAGAGGCGTGGGAGGATGGGTGAAAAAAGGGAATGAAATTGAAAATTGGTTTCCAAATTACTTCATTAGACTTGTGATTACACCTGGCACACGATCACGTGAATGACTCATAGTTCATCCATTGTCCGGGGAAAGGAAAGTAATCATTTAAAATCCCAGAATCGAAATGTAACAATAATCGAGCCCATGTAAAATGCTCGCTTCACCTGTCATTCCACGTGACGCCATAGCACGTCAATGGTATATTTATCTAATAAAAGTAAACTAATAAAGTTGAAGCGGGAAATAAGATCTGCGAGACGGGAGGTCGAGGAACGGCTGGCTAGCGATGGAAAATGGTTTCTATTTGCTTGAAAATGCTTTCTAGAGGCCCCCAATTCCCTCATATTGATTTACTTTAGTGCATTCTGATTACTTTCTCATTTAAACCATTTTACGATTCGTAACAATAATAGCGGGATGCATCCCGTGATCGAGAAGCCCCAATTGCATGTATGCAATTTTTCACCGTGTACCACCTCGTAGCATTCAAATGAGACACGTCCCTACAGTTTCGAACGCCTGGGTGTCGGATGAAGATTTGGGGATGACTTTTAATCGTGCACAGGATGCGGATCGGGTGTGCAGCTTGGGTTGCAATTCAATTTCTGGTTGGGTGGAGATGAATATCAATAGGCTTTGGTAGCTCTTATTACCTTTCGTCAACCACTTCCTGCTGCAAAATTCAACCTCTTCGTATTCCCCTCTGAGAGCATCAACACAAATTAAATTTGGCGTACTTCTTCCTCTCTCCNAAAAAAAAAAAAAAACAAACAAACAAACAAACAAAAATACAAAAATATTTAGCTTTAAGAGGGTTAGGCCTACCCTAAAATTAAGGAACGCTCGACCTCGACACGTGATATCGAAATGGGCGAAATCGCCTCTTGATATCACTAACTCTCCTGACTCCTGACTCCTAATAAATAAAGATACTACTTAAAAAGCTCCACACTGCGCGTTACGCACTTTTCAACCATAGCGAGAGTGGTTTCCGCTACGCATTACTACGCACCTTTCCGGCGTTATCGCACAGATACGAGACGGAAAGCACGATAATGAAAATTAAAAAATGTGGGCGAGTTCCAGTCTTAGCTTCATCGAGAACCAGTGGCGCACATCTGCTCAGACCAATTCAGGAAGGCAGGGACTATGCAAAACTCAGCGCAGTGACGATACACAGATCCCTTTCGCAGCTTTAGTCCTGCTCCTATCAGTATATGTTTATTGTTTTTTTTTTGTTATCTCGTACCGATGGCTCTGCAATACGGGAAACAAACATCTTTTCTGATTCGAACTGGAATGGTTGTCACCAGGACTGGAGTAAGAAGTTGCTTGGCCTGGAGCAAGTGGAATCCAGGGGATCAGCAACACATTTTAGCTGATGGTGCGTGTAGACTTGAGTAGGAACAGTCTAGTACTGTTGGTGCAAAGTTTAATTTGTAATATATGTGATGCAAGGACGCTATTGCAACGGGCCCAAGGCGATGCTGCACCCCTGCAACAGGACCCAAGACCCTGGAATATTCCATGGGGTCAGGGTCTGCTTGATGCAGAATGGGATACACGCGGATCCCTCATTCCTGATAACCAAAACATCCCCAAGCGAAGACCCAACAAGTGGGGAGGAGAAGAAGGGCAGAGAAAGAAGGGTCCTGGAAGGGAGCGGAGGCAGTGCTGGGTAGACTGAGACTGAGAAGAGGAAGCGAGGGACACTATTTATATAGGGTTCTAACCATAGGTTTTTATCCCTCTGGTTTTCGCTACTCTCTTCCTTGTGAGGTGTATTGTGTGTGTGAATTGTGATCGGCCTATTGGGATCATTAATTAGTAAAACCATCTTTTTTTGTCACCACAGGGTTTACTTGCTGAGTTTGCCGAACCGAACCCTCTACTCAAAACAATCCACGTCACATAAATTCCCCACTCGCAACACATATGCTACTATATGCAAATACAGCAGGCCCTCGCCATTCACGAGGTATACGTTCGTGTGACACCCACGAACGGGGAAACTGCGAATGCTGATACTTTCAGGCACAAGGGAAAAGGGGGATAGGTTCCCCGACACGCAAAAATATTTTGTTCTGCGTACAGTTGTTCAGTGGCAGTACGGCTTACTGTGACAGCCGGGTTGTGCTGCTACCGGCGAATGATGAATCCCGAATGACGAAAGTTTGCTGTACTTAACTTTTTAATTTTCTTCAGTGGGGGTGGGGTGGAACTGGAATAGTGGGATCCAGTATAACAACCCCCTTTGCCGCTTTAATCTATCAATAGCCCTGGCTTTCACGAATCGTCTTGCATTGCGTTTGACGTCGCACACATCGTAAGTCGACTTCAAAGAAAGAGTGAGGCCGCGCCCCAAAACCAAGATGCTGCAATCTTTCGTTACGTTAAAAGGACACGTGGGATCCCCAAACATCACATGATTCCTCACACTCATGTTGTATTGGGACCATTAGGACCAGTAACATTTAAGCATTATGCTGGGCAACCAATCACACGTGTAATCACCCAGTGGGAAGGTGTCATGTGATCTGTCACTCTCTAAGTGCTTTGGAGAATCGTTAGCCTCCTGCATCGACAGGGTCGGCCTGAAGCGTGTGCCTCATGTGCCCCCACACAAGGCACACATTTACCAGAGGCACCAAAATGTGGCAGGAAGAAAATAATGGATGCCACTCTCAGTTCAACTTCAGAAAGTGGGAATGTCTTCGCTTGTCCTCTTTGCAACACTCCTCTAATAAATTAATAAAAATAAGTAATGAGAGTATTCATTTAAAAATCTGTTCGTAAGCCTAATGGCAGAGTCTGAAATAAATCTAAAATAAATACAGTATTAGTGGCGCATACAATTGTTGTGATATGCGTGACTGATTTTGCTGCATTTATTTCAGCTTTGAATGTATTTTTCATTCGTGCAAGGAGTGAGAGAGGGAAATGTTGCTTGACGTGCGGCTAATAAAGGACGAGCTTGCTGAGGAGCTTGAAGGAATGACCCAAAAACATGACGGAAAATGGGAGGAATTTTTGTATCATTCTCAATAACCATTTTTTGTGTAAATTTCTAACATTCTCAGATTAGATCAACTACTAGAGTCTTCGAACTATAGGAGATGAGTTTCAGAGTTGAATTGACGTAGACAGATGGAATTTATTGCGAGATCCTCGAGGAAGTATACTGAATGCAATTTTAGGATATTAAGCTAAATGTGGTAATGAATGCATCCTCTATCAGCAGTGCCTCACGCGCTCCAGCAGCACTTCGCATTAACACAATGAATTAGGGATCTGATTTCTCCTGGAAAATCATCCACTTACATTTGCCACATAAATCTACAATCGGCGAAAGGGGTGGATGAGGAGCGAGGAAGCTTCACATTGATGGCCGACCATGTCTCAGCAGAGATGGTCAGCCATTAGTCCTATTTCTAAATCAATACGGGCTTCCGTTGTTAGAGTTCCTTTCAAACAAAGATGAAACCACTCATATTCATATAAATATGAATGATCTTATTCCTGCTCAAAAAACCAAAGTCGACCATAACCGACTTATAACCAACTGCCATCAATACGTTCATTGCTGGCTTCTCTAGCGTTGCGATTAACGTCAGCTTCTTTCACATTAGTGAGGCTGTTCGCAGACAATTTCACTCAGAATGTTCAAGATTGCAGCATTCACGACAGACAGAGCTCGATATGAGCAGATATTTTAGATTTCACGGTGATAACTTACAACACTACAGGGTATTAAAGTCTGCAAGAAGTTGCATAGGGGTTTGACAGTAGGATCAATAGAGGCAGGTTGAATTTATTGGAAATCCAGTGAAAAGAAATCCTAAATGTAATTTGAGATGGGGAAACGGAATGAAGCCATGATGGCTTTCTCCACAATCAGTAACTCACACGCTCTAGCATTACCTCGCATCAACTCTAAGAATGATGGGCCTGACCTCTCTAGGAAATTCCTTCACTTACCTTGCCACACATACCCCCAATCGGTGAAAGGGGAGGATGAGGCAGGAGAAAGATTCTCGTTGATGGCTGACCATGTCTCAGGAGAGATGCAAAGTATGGCACCAGTGCTCTCAAGAATTCCCATCTCAATATCGTCTTTCCGAATCTCCAACGCCTTTTCTCCGACTCTCCCTCCCACCTCATTCCATGTTGGGCCCTGCAATATTGGGATGATTCATACAGAATATTAGTTTCAAGAATCCATTAGTCTCACATACAGCAGAATTAATCAGAATCCAGATAAATTATTACGTAAAAACTCTACGGGCATACTCAGCCAAGAAGTGCGTAATATCTCTCACGAGGCTATCTATATCTATATGCATAACGACCGGCATCTGTCAGTATGACTGGATTTTATCCGTTGAACTCCTGGGTTTCTCAGCTGATTTCCACGATCGATACCTCATTCGATTTGTAATTTCCTGCAAATGGTCCAATTCATTTTGACCTTTCACCTGATCAGGATGACCTTTCATAATCATTATAACCCAAATTCTTGTCATATATCACTCTAAAGGTCATAATTTCCTCTGTTAGAATTCGTATTTATATCGCAAAAATATTCACATTTGATCATGCTGCGGTCAATCTGAGATGAAATTGCACTGGCGCCATCTCTGTACAGTCTAGATAACTACGAGTTTTCTACGCTTGACTTCGCATCAAAGCTCGGACTTCTTAGTTGTACTGAGAAGAGTTCATCGTTCTCACCACTCACGGGAATATTATAATATCGACTATCGGCATTATCAAGCATATTATTTAGGTTTTTGCTGACTTTTTCTCAAGGAACAGATAACGAGAAAGGAAGAAAAGATCCCATGTCAACGTGTGACATTGTTTCTGAATGTGATGTTTAACCTCAACCCATTGTACGTTTGGGTGCCAAGGATGTTTTACTCATTATGCCCCACAACGTTGTGTCAACATTGACCAAAAATTAAAACGTTGAGTCAGTATCGAAGGAATGCGTTGCATGATTCAAGTACTAAACTCCAGTTCTGATCCAGTTCAGGAAGTTACTCGGATGGACCCTTCAGGTGTATAATTGTACTCATTAGAGTGATTTCAAATCCTAATCAATATTAATGCGCTTAGGCTCAGAAAAAGGAGGAAGTAATGCCCAAGCCTTGACAAGTGATATAACTGGAACAACGTGACACATGGTACTATTTTCCAAGTTGTGATGTGTTTCATTTCAACATTGCGGCAACATTAAATCTATCGCTTACATATCGTTGTGAAAACATTGCCAAAAGTGTTGCGTATATGTTGTGCATGTTCATGTCTACCATTGGTTTTGCTTCTCTGGGCATTTACGGACGTATTAGCATTATTTAACCTAAATGTTAGTGTTTTTCCTTAGGTAAATAGTTCCTTTGTCATGCCTCAAATTGTCGACAGAAACAACTGGAAAATACCCTCGCGCCAATGATAGGAGAAAGCGAATAGCGCGTGAGAGGCATCCTATTTTAGGGATTCATTGTAGGCTTTGGCTTAACACTGACAAAAGGTTGTAATAATGCGACTTGCCTGAATTTGAGAATTTAACGGAAAATTCAAATGAATCAATTAAATGCTAGTTGTTCTTCAACACATTGAGACTGCACATGCATTGGCGAAGTCGTTTGGAAGCTATTAAGTAAATATTTGTTTTTTTTCACATTTGCTTACATCATGGTCGCGAGATGGAGTTATCCACATTATCTCGACGGAAAATAGGTTCAAGCAATCGGCGCGAGATGACGAATGATCCCCAATTTCGCGATTCTATCCCTACAGTACAGTTCTTCGTGGTTCTTCGTGCAGTACGCGATCTGTTCTCACATACAACTTGAGAGAAGGCCTTGGAATTTCTAGTAGACCCTTTGAACGAGGTAATTCGGCACAAGGAGACTCCAAGTACTTCTGGCCAGAGGATCCTAAGGCACATGGCGATTTTGCCTACCTCACTTCATAGCGCACCAAATGACTCGGGCTTTGATGTATCTTCCGTAACTCTTTTAAAAATGGCAGTACGTTAACCAGCCGGCGAGTGTTTGTTTAACTTTCCTCCTGCATGGAAGATAAAATAGGGGATGATGTACGTACGCACGTAATTCCCTTGCTGGACAGAGTGAATTGTGTTGTTCAAATACTTCGAGTTTTGGTTCAGTTGAGGCAGGTACAAGCTCAGAAGGACATTTCCGTGGAAAAACAACACTAGATTACACTCGAACTCTATTTAATATTAGCGCGGTCTAAAAATAAAGGGAGGTAATTCTCAAACTTCCGTTTCCGTTTTCGTTCTATCCTACACAGTTCTGTCCGTTTTAATTCTGTTACATGTCCTCATGGGCATGTAACAGGTTTTCTCATATGAATCTTCAGCGATTTCTTTCCTGAGGAAAACTATTCCATTATCGTGGAATTATCGGCAATTTGTTTTCTTAAATTTAATTTTGACTCGAATAAAGTTAAAAGGGTCCTATTGTAGCGAGTGTCAAACAATTGTGGAATATCTGAACAATGCCCACTCCTACGCGTGTTTCTATGAACAAATATTCAATAACAGTCTGCATTACATTACATCCAGAGCAGATCTCCATTGGTATGTACAATACACGTATAAAAAAATTGACCCCTTAGGGAGGAATTTGCATCTATGAGGTTTTGCATGACATCACATGGAAGGAAAATTACCTCGAGGAACATTTCTTGATCATCCAATAGCAGGAGAATGCTTAGATCCTTTTCCGCTTTAGCGTGACAAGCAAAAGATTCCACGCGACCTTCTTCCTTCATAGTCTTCCAAAGATCTCGGTGTTCGATAAGATTGTCGATGATGATGAGTTTTGATATGGAGCGGGAAATCACTTCCAGAAGCCAATCGTCACTCACATTGAAAGAGATGACGACTGAAGTCTCGCATCCACGATAGTCCTTGAGGTGTTTCACTATGGCATCAGGCCAGGTTTTCTTCGCACGATTTTGCAAAGGCACTACTAGACCTTCTTCTGATACCAGGATGTGGAAAGGTTTGTCCTTCAGCTCGAAAAATTTGCGTGAAGATAGAACATTTGCAGTTATTCCACATTTGCTCGCTTTTGAACAGACATACCCCAAATTACGTCCTGAGCATTTTTGGCCTTCGATATCGATGTACTGGACATCTGGACCGGTGACGATCCCGCTTGACATCTCGGATAGGGACAGATTATTTGACTCCAAGTTCAGTGCAGTTGGAGTTTCGTTTTCTTGGATGTGCTTCATGAGGGCCACATTGGTCGGTTGAGACCGAAGAACTATTGCTGTACACCCTTCGTTATCTTCAAGCATTTTCATAGTTCTCTGTATCGTGCTCTCTGAAGTTTCAGCTGAATGGGGCTTGAATGCGAGGATGAGCTTTATCCTCATCTTTTTCAATTCCTCCACGGTCTCTGGAAAGAGGTGAAGGACAGGACAATCTTCAACCACCACAATAGGATAATTTATTTTTCGCTTAAAAAATCTTCGAAACCAGGGCAATGTCTTTCTTCTTCTTTTCTTCGCTTCTTTCACTTCCGCGAAAATGCCCCGAACAGAGTCGATTCTCCTTTTCTCGACAATGTCTACCTTGGACTTGTTCTTCCATCGCCGTTTCGAGACTTCGCGAGACATTTCACTCCCGCAGTGGAGAAACAGGACTCGATCTGTTACTTGTTCAATGAATGCATCTAATTTTCTAGATTTCCCTGAAGCTGGGTAGCCGAATATTCCGCAAAGCCAAGAATCGAACATCATTTTTACATCTGCGTCATCCTCTCCATTGCTTCTATTTCGATCCATATCCATTCCAGGGAAGGATTTCAGGCCATATTTCCCTCTATTCAGTCCCTCGATGTTCTCTTCCTTGTAGCTTTGCCATGTCATCTCCATTCTTGCCTTCAGATCTTTTTCATCCACTTTTCTCGTTTCGATCCTCCATGCAGGGGTATCTTTAATTTTACTCGAGACGAGAGAAAATTTCCCAGTCTTCCATTCCTCTTCCTCGACCACGAGCAACTTATTACCTCCTGTAGTTGCTATCAATCTACGGTAGTTTTTCCATTTAGACCGAGGGAAGTCGAGGATCACTATTAAGTTCAAAGGGTGACATCCCAGTATTTCCTCCTCGGTAACCACAACGAGAGGGAAAGAGCCCTTAGGTACAGTATTCCCATGGAAACTGTCATAAGAATTGAAAAGGACAGGGAGACCAGGATATAAGGACGTGAATATGCTAATGAAAGCATTTTTTCTCTCTTCTACATCAACGACAACAAAAGCAGGCATTTTCTCCAATGCGCGTTTGCATTCCTCATATACAACATGCGAGGCCCTCACGGCTTCACAGATCAATCGATCTTTGCATGTTCGATGAAGGGCCTGACATGAGGTCATCTGAACAAAGTCGGGAAAGCATTCTGTACCTGGTTCTTCCTCACCTATGTTCAAGGAGCGTTCAGATGATATGAAGACGCGCCTGGAAAAATTTCCGATGGCCAAAAACAGGTCTGATATTTGCTTGGTATTCCTCTTCACATTTTTCAGGACAGTGATAATAATTCCAGCTGGTTGAACGTTTTCGACGGGGAAATCTCTTGTATAGGACTGGTCATTGGGTCTAAAGCAGACAGTGATCGACTTTACCTTTACTTTCAACTCATCGATCCATGCCCAATGATTTGAAAGAGCTTCTGGGGTGATGATCTCCTCGAATCCTAGTGTGATGGGGACTTCATCAAGGAGGACGTGCTTTCCTTTTCCTATCTCTGCCAGGAAACCCATCAGTCCTGGAAGATCTTCCTCAAAGTTTTTTTCTCTCCCGTCGATTACTTCGATCTTCTCCAAATTTCGAACTGCAGCTTTGGGATGGAAATGAAGAGCGCTAGAGGCTGCAACATAAAATGTTTGAGAATCGCTAAATTATTTGATGGCGCTCCATAGTTAACCCACGCCAGAGCTGTTAATATTAGGATAGTTCACCGTTCGACTGAATATATATTGTTGACAGCCCGCTGCAGTAACAGAGGCACAGCATCGGTCGCTCGCCAGCCTCCGAACAGTAGCAACTCGAGGGGGCGGGAGGGAGTAGCATTTCGGTAGTGCCATGAACAAGGGTTTACGGTCTCAAATGACACTGCTGCCACCTCCGCCAGCATCGCAACCGCAGTTCTAATTCTATTGGGGCTGCGTGCGACTTGATGCATGCACGAGGGATGTACGATCGCCTGTTATGTTATAGGTTTCACGTGGTTAGGTCCGTTCTCTCGCACGTGGGACCAGGAACTCTCCATTTTCTTACCAGAACTATAGCAAGAGGTTACTTTTCAAGGGTAAATCAAAATTTATTTACCCTTCTGCGGGTTTGTTTCTCACAAATTATCATTTGTTAGAAACGAACCCCCAGTACAAATGGCCATCCCTCAGATGTATCGATTTACTATCGATAATTCAGTTCGATGCATTGATGTTTCGAAAACTTATATCGTGACAGACATGAATTATAATATTCCATTTGGGTAAGCCTCTTTGATGCGGATTGGCCGAAAACCTTCGAGATATCAAGATATTTGGTATGAGAATATTGTTTCAGAGAATGAATTCCCTTGAGCCGATCATGAACACCACAATTGGTCTCTAGTCAGAGCCATTTAGGCCCCAGAAGCCAAATATAGGTGACACTCAAATTCAGATACCTCAAAATCGGAGCAAGATTAAAAGAAACCGTGGAATTCATTTTCTTATTACCAATTCCTCTAAATGCAGGGCGAATTTTGCCAAAATCGAAAACAATAGTGCTTATCCTTAGGTCGAGTTGGTGTGGAGTGCCTCAAGAGTCAAGAAATGTTACAGTAAGTATGACCCTTTTCGGTCGTTTCCTCTGAAGTATCTTTTGCCTCACACTAATATTATACTAAACTGCTCTGGAAGAGCAGACGAATCGATTGATACTATTAACGACACAAACAAAAACGTGACTTTTGAATAACACTTTATATATAGATATTAGATACTCCAATATAATGCCATACTTATTGCTTGGAATGCTGCGATTTCGTTGACGAGCTCTTACTAAGGGATATCACCAGGTGGTTCAGAATTTTCGATTTTAGGGTTAAGGAAGAAGAAGATATCTTTCTCATTTGTTTGCAAAAACAAGATGAAAATGAAGCAACCGGGTAGGAACATGACTCATTGGTCCCGAGGTGGGTTGTGCATCGCCATTGCCTTCGGAAAACTGGAGCTTCGGAAAACTGAAACTTTGGAAAACTGGATGCTAAAGCCCAATTTTTGCATCTTTGTTAACGCCACAGGAATGGGTTTGCAAGGTCTGTCGTATGTTAAAGGCAGTCTCATTATCGCGCACACGTGCTACCGACAAATTTTGTTTGAGTCAATAATATATACTCAACTCAATTAACGGTAACTCGATTTATTTTTCCACGTCGGAGTTGTCCGTAACTTGCGATTCGAGATACCATTACCTCTCATGGGTGGCAGAGGCTATGCTTACGCGAGAGGCTTGCTTACGCGACTTTTCCAACCGAGATGGAGGCGAGGACGAGCGGTCATTGAACCGAGGCAGCACCGAGGCATGCCCCTGCTGGGAGGGGAAGAAGAACAGAGAGGGCTAATGCAAGTGTGGAGCGTGGAGTAGTAACCCCTCAGCGCCCACGCAAAAAAGTAGTTATGGGTGTCACCTGAGGCATGAGACAGATGAATTCCATCCAATGCTAAGTCTATTTAAAAATAAGTCGCACCACACGGCGGTGTTTCGCGACTACCTGTATACCGACAATTGTATTTCAAGTTTCTTCACTGAGATTAATTTGGAGGAATTAGACGGGTTGCGTTTGAAAAGTTTTTGGATGAAATGGATATTTCTAGGAATAGGAGTGAGTAATTACTTTCGCACCAATTTTAATTTATGTTTTTTTTGGGTTTCTTTCACAACATGAAGTCATAATTGGTAATTCAAGACAGGAAAACCAGGGAAATCCCTCATTTACTTCCCCTCCAGGTTCATCTCCAGACATGAATAATATGTGGGCGTGAAACTTCGCACAGAATTTGTAATATTCTTGTTTTCGAGACTGCCTGGCTAAGTGCTGGGAAGGAACTGCTTCGCAACCTTACATAAAAATCGTACATAAACAGATTACTTTACTTTCATCGATGAACATGTATTGGGTTGGAAAGAAAGTCTTGCAACACTTTCTAAAATTATTTATAAAAATTTTCAAACGAATGATGGGCCGGGCTTTGCATTTGTATATGCTGGAATGTTCTCGAAGCTTCTGCCCTCGGGGTATATGAGGCGGCTGCTGCCATTAGTTGGCAGCCATGGCTCCGATCGAACAAGCAACTATTCGCCCCATCGTCTACTAAGAGTTCCTCCAAGGACACTCTGCGAGAGCCGCCGCGGACAATATCTGCGCTGCATTCAAGGACAACGTCGTCCACTATTCCACGGTGTCTCGATGGCTAGAATTTTCAATAGTCATATTTCGGATCATTAATATTGAGTGCGTCCCAGCATTCACCCCCCCTTCCCCAAATCCCCGAATTTCCCAATATGCCAAATTTCAACAGGTTCGGTTCTATAATACT
>CAJPEV010000659.1:0-101533 GCA_905338385.1 Darwinula stevensoni | reverse complement strand
AGAGACAGATCCGAGTATTTCCTTCAAGAAGTGCCAAAAAAAGATTCCCATTTCTTTTGGCTTACGGTATGGCCTTCGACAAAGCTCAGGAACAAACGTTTTACATTGCTGGTCTCTTGCGCCGGAGCCCGTTTTCTCTCACGGTCAGCTATATATTCTGTTCTCTCGAGTCAGGTCTGCCGATTGCCTCAAAATCCTAGTGGTTGAGTGGCAAAGGCAACGCCTTCCTGATAATGGCGTCTCAACCAATAATGTCGTTTACAAAGAAAGAGCTGTAATTTCAAATTCCAATTCCCTTCATGAATCTGTTTTGCTACCAAATTTTGTGTTTTTGATTTCGATTTTCAGAATTGTAATTGCAATCCGTTCTTCTACTAATTTTGCAAATATTTCTGATTTTGTGATAATTTTTATTATATTGATTTCTGAAGTAAGTTATTTTCCCTCTTTTGTCGCTTTTCGAATTTGAAATTATCTTTTCCATTCATGATTCCTTCAATCGTGGTTTATTTGTGGGGTGTGGTCTCGATGATGAAATTAGCTGCGTGGTAAGATTTTCGATCTTCTCGAGGATTGCTTAAGGATTTATAATATTTGGTTTAAACCGAACTGCTTCATATATTTGTGTAAACATTTTCAAGTTTCCCCTGTGGAATGTACCATATATCAATATTTTAGCGTTGCACTTAAAGCTCCCCTCCTAGTTCCAAGACAATTGGGTCCTCTATCAGACTGGAATGCCGAGAGTGTCCCATATCATGTGAGTTTTGACGCTGCGCGATTCGAAGCCGCGTGACTGGATTATACGAGTTCGTCCTCAAGGGATCCCCATTCATTTTATCATTTGCATCTAATCTCCGCCCCCATCCGAGTCGCAAAAAAACGTTCGTGTCTACCTCTGAATCCTAGAATAATATTTAGAATCGAGGCTGCCCCCCACCTAAATCTGCCCTGAAAAGGAAGGAGCTTTGGAGTTGATGCTCTCAATGTCATCCAAACCGATCTCGGTCCTATTCCAACATCAGCCACAGTGATTTGAACATGTTGATCTCACTTGCGATGATTACTAGCTTTTATTTCAAGTAATTTGAAGTGTGCATACTTCAGAGTAACACTCGAGGTTGGCTGGGATTGAAACAAGAATACCCGGGCGTGACACATGATGCGTTAATGCATACGAAGACTGAATCAGAGACTTATGAGCTGATTCTGTTTTTTCATGATCATCGTCGGAAATATGTGCTATTTTGGGACTATTTTTTATGCTATTTTTAGGCAGAGACGGTGGGAATGTGGTATTCTCTCCCATCCATTCATATATTGAAGGCAAATTAGATTTCCCAGGTGATTTGGAATAGCTTCCTGGAGAGGTCTCCATGGAGCTTGGCTTTATTCTTCGAACAAGTCCTCAATATTTCCCACACCCTCATGTTCCAAAAAGAATTCCGACGTTGTATTTTGCCATTTCAACCCTTCTCTCTACCAAGTTTGCGGTTCCCCGCAGTCCATAGACTGCAAGATTTCCTTTAGTTCCCTTCCGGACCAGGATCGCAGAGGCCTTTATCCGCTCAGCCAGGCGTATTCCATCCTTTCTCGTCTCTGGTCTAAGTTTCTGGGAAACCAATGGGAGATCTTCCTCCTTGTCTGCAACATCGTTGACGCTAACGGCTGAGGCAGCCGTGTCTCCCAAGCACTGGCGATTCTCTACCTCTGTCTTCCCGCTTTGTAGCCACACCTGAGTAGAGAGAATCACGTTTTTCTAATTAGGATTCTTCCCTCTTCATTAGGGACATCGAATCACTTGCACTTTTTAAATAAAATTTATTAGAGAACTGGGAAACGTATTTTACCTGCTTTATTTTATTCAACTTATTTTACCTGGTCAGCAGGTCTTCTGACCCAGAGAAAAACAAAATTGTATTCCCTGCCTGTATCCAGTATGCCAATTAACGTGCTATGGATTGCCATGGGTATCCGTGTTAGTAGTTCATCTTGCATTCGTAGATTTTAGCAATTACATGGACTTTCATTGAGTGAGCTCTACTACACACCAACCAGTCATCGTGATGAGCCTGTCGAAAAGCTGACTACCGAAACAGGCAATGAGATGTTCGAGAATTATATGGTGACCGTAAGGATACATACATTTTGTCTCATATAAAAAATAATCAGGATGGTTGGAGTAGAGGACAACCTCAGACCAAGGCAACCGAGACAAATAGGCGATTCCGATTGAGCGGATTTAATTTATTCCGACGGAGCAGTGATAAAAGCACCCTAATTTTAGACCCCTGGGAAATTTGGCTCTATGATCCTTGTGAATATGATTTAAAAACATAAATGTTTATTCATGTTTTTTGCCTGACCTGAACCTCCGCAAAAACGCCATCACGCCTTCAATCAACTTCCTCAAATTTATCAAGAGAATGTTGGCTTTCAATGCAGTCACAAGAAGCACAACATGAGACAGCGAATCAAAGAGGCAATTATACTGTTATATTTTGACAACAATTTGTTGCACTCAGCAATTTGTTGCCTTGAAATCTCAAGGTGAGAGAGTAGGTTTGACAGATGGATGGTTAATCAACACACTATTCGAGAATGTAAAAGCTTGTTTTGAGGACTTCTGCAAAATGGGTTAGGACTTCAGGATAATGTATTTAACTCTGTCCAAATGAGATATTTTCTCATAAAAATAGACTCATCAGGAAGATCTCGTGCAGTAACTAGTTTCAGACAAACCTGGTAAACCTGTGGGAAGGAAATTCGATTTTAAATTATGCATTATACATGCAGCCATGCACAAACACAGAAGCTTACATTTCACATTCCTTAGTGGCAAAAAATCACGAAAATGCATGAAATATGTATTTAAGATGGAAATACCACTGACTAAGAAGCTCCTGGCGAAAATTCACCTCCACGGGCAGATGAGTACCTTTTTTTTTAATCTCCACAAAGCTCGTGCGGGATCTTCCTTGAATAGTTCCAACACTTAGTGAGGATGAATCGCAACTATGGCGATTCACTCGCATAACTTGTCTCTCTCTCGGAAACCTTATTCATTCGAGTATGTGTCACATGGCGACGCAACAGTTTAAGTATTTCATAATGTACAGTATTTACCAGTAACTCTGTACCAATGGCCACGAGTTCATGGAAATTTTTATTTTCTTAGTCGCTGTATATTCAATGGATCCATGCCATCAGAAGAAGTTGATCATAAATTTTTCTCCCCTCGCAATATTGAATTTTTCGCACAAATAAGGAAAATGATGCCAGATATTAGAAGGGCGAATCCTTGGATGCTAATGAATCAGTGTAGGGAATTTCAGCGCTTTGTATTCAGCAATTTGGATGATTAAGTGTTGACACATTTACGACGAATAGCATTTTTTGGTAACAAATGCTGTCTTTCGCAGATGACATATGTTGAACCTTTGTTCGGTAAGCCTTGGGCTTACCACACTCCGTCTTAAGAAGCATATGCACATTAAATTTTCCTAGACTTTTCCTTTAGGCGCAAATATATATCCTCTAGAAAAAATAACTTATTTACTCTGGGTAGACCACCCTGCAGATTCAAGAAAATATCTTTATTTTAGCTGAAACGTGAAGGATATGCGAATGATGATTCCCGATGTAATAGTTCAAATATTTCCTTTAATATTTCAGACAAACAATCACGATTGGTTTGCTGGGTTCGGTGCCTGTAGAGAAGAGTTAGGGGGTAGCATACACGGAAGTTATAAACGCGAATAATAATGCGCGAAGCATTGACGTTATTTAGCTTAGTTTTCTTAAAACGCGATTATTTCTTCAAATTGTTATAAAATCGAGGGAAAGATTCCCCAGTAACCCCTATAATACAGTATGCTGATGAAACGTTTCCATAATGTTGCCTATGTTGCTCTATGTTGCAAGTTGATGTATAACATTGATAAAACATTGCTTAAACGTTTCCTCTTGCAATGTTGCTGCGACACTTCAACGAATGTTATTGCAACATTAGCTATCAACATTAAGAGAATGTTGTAACTCTTGACATCGACAACGTAGCGACGAAATTCCGATGCAACACGGACTAAAAAGTTTTATGGAATCGAAAAGTTGTCCTCCTTGTCTCGAGATGGAGGCGTAGGTCTCGCTTTTCTCACAGTACACAAAAGTGTCCTTCCCTCTTTCCCTGGAATTGCATTCACAGGAATGTTTAACCTTACCATACGTCCTCACCTTGCCATACGTCTCGCATTCATTCATTATAGGAATCAATGAACACGGACACTTCATCACTCGTTATTCTCATATTCGAGACAAATTCATGGGGTCATGCTAAGAAATGCTCGTGCTCCCAAAGAATAAGCCCTTCCAAGAACTCGTCGATTTTATTGTCCTGTAGGGTATCCTACAGGACAATAAAAACGATGGTAGAGTCTATGATCTCAATACCTCATAATCTCATCCCGATGAAGAAAAGAAGAACTGAAGTCGCGGACACTCCATAGAACATTGCGGTTGGACCTTTTCCTGTAATGTGCCAAATTTAGCACATCCAGGGAAGATCACCTCCAATAATACCCTATGTCTCCTGCCTGTATATGATACATATAATTTATTCTGCATGTGTAGGGGTTATACCAGTACAGACTTCGTTTTGTTGATGGGACTGTCTGGGTAAAGAAGTAAAATATACGGTATCAAATGATGAATGAAAAAAAAACAATATTGGTCGAATATCGGTCCAGTTCAGGGCCAATGAAGCCTATGCTTTTCCGTGATGCCAAAATAGGCCCAGATTAAGCGCCTGTGAAGCAACGTTTTTAATCAACATTGCAGCAACATAAATCCCGAAACATTTTTGCTACTTATATGTAATGAATAAGTAACGAATTGCAACGTCAATGCAATGTTCCTTCGCAACATTTGAACAACGTTGACGTTTTGGACATTTACACATGAATGCAACATCGTTCAGCAACATTTCCTAAACGTTGCTGGAATATCTTGTGTTACTTGGGAAATTCCTTGATTCGATGGTACCCCCAAAACGGACATGCTGTAATGTGAAAACAAATTTTTTTATGGCTTTCCATTTATTCAACCCCTCCCATGTCCCTCTACGGGACTCAATAACGTTAGACCTAGGCGTAAGCAACAGGACTGCCTTCAGATTATGCCAAGGCCTACCTTTTTCTTTTCAAAAGAAACTCAGTTCCTGACTTACGACGGCAATTAGGCCTGTAAGGGCGAATCGTGATCTTCGAGATTTATGGTAGAGGATGTGTAATGTTAGGCTAATCCCAGGCATATTCTTGCTATCACAAACCATTTCAGAGAGAACGTATAACGTTAGACCGATTGGAGGCCTGTTTCCTGAACCAAATTCGTGGAACGAGGAACGTTAGGCCTATTTGGAGTTCCTCGAACCATCTCGAATAGGTCTCAGGAGAGAATGCCTTCAAGAAGCATGCAATCCATGCTACGCACTATAACGAGAATTCAGGGATGTCCGGATAAGATACCTGCATATCCCACCACTTCGATCAATAACTGCTAACCACCTCTTCACTCTCATCTCAACTCATGAACTCAGAACAAAAATGTATCATACAATAAAAACAAGATCTAGACGCAAATACGAAGGTTAAAACATTCTTGAATCTCGGAAAATTTCGGCACGGTGTCAGGCAACACCAGGGGACTGTAACAGAGCAAACACTCCTCAAAGCCTAATTGAATGACATCTAATTTCATTTTCTTCGTTGCTTTGAAACAAATATTTGGAGGCCCAATGAACCCATTGGGCGAATGTGGTCATTATATTGTCCTACTTGTATGTAACGAGAGCAATCAATACCTGAGTAATTTGTGATGAGCGTCCATTTGCAGACGTCGATATCGAAGGCTGGAGTCCACATGACTCGGCAATGGATGTTTCGTCATATGAATCCTTGGGACAGCCTGATGTACGTGCCAGTGAATGTGCGTCCTTCCTCCCGCCCAACTGTAGCTTCATCTTTTCTATCTGTAATAATGCATCAGCCTCACACTGTAAAGCCTTCATTTCTTGATGTTGAAAAACACACATCATTATTAAAATTTCACCACAACCCATCCAAGCTGTTGGCATTTTTTTCCCAAGAGATACTTCTTTGATCTCAGTTGATATTAACACTTTTTAAAAGCGTTCTTTGAATATCACAATCATGATTCAAAGTACTTGGTTCTAATGGAAGAAAAATCTAAAATAGTAAAATGAAATATCCATGATAACTTGTTCCTTCTTTCCAAGGAACATTGCTACCAAGTCTTACTCAGAGGAAAATAATACCATGGATGTCCATTAACCCCATCTCTATGAGCTCATTTTCATGTTGCAGTTCTAATCATGATCATGAAATTTCTTGGATATTTGTTTGGCAATGAAGGGAAACTTTCTTCTTTCATGACCAATTTCTGAGGTCTCTCTCATATCTTCGATGATGATTGGCATGAATGATGTTGATTACCACGCATCGGACTCAGGTGAATCATAATTATTCTTCATCATATCTGTCTTACTAGGAATTTCATTGATGCCCATGCATGGGCACCAGGCACTTCAATAATCCAACTTTGGCATTCATACTCTTCCGTTCCCTTAAATTCCCCTGGTTTCTGGGAGGCTTTCTCTCAGCAAGAGTTTTTGCATTGCTATCACCGTTACAACCTTTGTCTGGGATTTTTTATTTCTGCCACGCTCTCTCATTCAGAAATCTTTTTTGAAAAATGACACTTCCTATTTAGCGTGTGTTGCGATAGGTAAAATTTATCTTGTACCACCATGGCTACCATTGGAGATCTCTAAAGATCCGGAGTTAGCATATAATATATTTGACATATGGAGCCCCATTTCAAGAGTTTATTAGCAGTCATTCTGCAATTGATAGACCAATGATGTGCTGCAGTAATGTCCTGAAGAGGCAGAGTGTACACCAGTAACAGACATTATCCCAATACAGTCCTGAATTCGATCTTTTCGCAGAGAACATAAGGGGGAATGTCGGGCATATGGTAGGGGCATATCGTAAAGCACATCTTAGAGGTCTTAGATCCATTCATGCAAAACAATGGCTCAATAAAGTGAGAGAGGCTGCATTTTGTCACCACGGTCAATGAAATGCTGCAAGAAGCTCAAACAGAAACAGGAACGTGACCCTTGCTATGTACTGTCATTGGTGTACTTGGTCCATAGTTTTAGTTCTTTTTAAAGGCAACTACCATGAAAAATAGAGTCCTTTTCCAGTATGACAATAGAATGACAAATCTGTCATTCTATTGGCTAGTAAACCTCTGGAATTAGCACCCTTTTCTTCATCCTAACCACCCATTTTTCGAAGAACAAAAACTGTCACTTGTACGTCGTAAGCCTTCTTGAGTAGTCTCGGACAACTGAATGACTATTGTATATGTCCTCAATGGATCGCGCATCAGCATTGTGTGGAGATGAGAGCTTAGTGCCATTTGAAGGATGCACCATTGTTCATGCTGGAACATGAAGCCACTGCCTCCAAATGCTGCTATAACTCCGTCAACCATGAGAGGTGGAAGAAAGCTGGAAAACTTAGTTTTCATTGGCACCCCTCCCTAGGCTTAATGCTGCACCATGATCACTGAGTCGAGATGTCTGGTCCCAATGGAGACTGTTGATGGACGAAATGAAGAAGATAAAAAGTGACCGAACGATGACAACAGTTATTTTAACGTTGTACCCTTTGGAACAGCAGTTTATTTGACTATGGAAAAAAATGCTACTAAGGTTGACATCAGACTTTTTAGAAAAACATCAATGGATTATAACAATAAAAAACCCTGAGGGAAAATTTGCGCAAGGGACAGAGACACATTTCATGGCAAAAAAAAGGATCGAGAATGTGACCTGTGCTTTGGTATCCACGAGAGCTGCCTCAAGCTCAAGATTCCTTTGCTGTGCCTCTACGAGCAAAGAATGCTTCATCATAAGTTTTTCCTCAAGTTCTTTACTTCGATCCTCATGCCTACCGTACCGTTCGGCTAACCGTCTTGTCTTCTCCTTTTCAGCCAATGTCTGAGTCTGCTGCTTGTAGATCTCTTCTACCTGTGAAAAAAGTCAGCACCTCACATACGGTTCAGGACGAACATAAAATGCGAATGAGACAATGGTGTGGATACAATTCCTGAGCCGAAGGAAAAACATGCCGCTCCTTTGAGAGTTTTTGTTGATGACCCGATGAACAAACTGGCTAGTCTAATATATATAGACGATCGTGACTGACTTACTGACGCTAATTCTAACGATGTTCTAGAAGGGTTCAAAATATGAAACTTTGTACAAATGTACCTTTTGGGATGCAGAGTTCAGAAAAAATCCAACTTTGGTGGTACATACCCTGTGGGTACATATTTTGGGGGGAAACGTTTTTCTTAAAAATATATTGTTTCAGATGAGGATGCATTCAGAGAATCATGTGAACGTGTAGGGTTCAGTGGTGTAACAGTAGTATCTCTAACTGGCAATTAGAAGGCCCGGATTCAATTCCTGGCCATCCATTGGCTTTCTTTTGGCTTTCTTTGCCTTCCATGTCCCGTTACTCATTCCCCCTCCACAACATTATTTTTGCTTGAGTAAAACGGAGAGACATGGGAAGCTGAAAAAAGGCATGGACGTGCCTACGGAGACGATGAGTTTAGGAAAAATGCAAAATTTTAGATACTTGCGCTGGGAGCATATTTTTCTATGACTGACTTTTTCAAGTATTTTTTTTTCCTAGCGTATTAAGCTAGTGTGGAAAGATGAAACTTCGTACATAATTACCTATTGGGATGCTGCAGAAAACTTCAGACTTTAGAAGTAAATGTCCTGGGGGCACAAGTTTCAAAGGGAGATGTTTCAAATAATTTTTTTTGCATCAGTTAAACTGATGAACATGGAAATCTGAAATTTTGCATGAATGTGACTACTGAGACAAGGAGTTAAATAAAAATGTAAAAGTTTCGATGCATCGCCTCGGTAATTTTATCGAGGGGCGATGTTTTGAGAAAGAAATTTTCTTGGCGAATAGGACAGAAATGGAATGATGAAACTTGACATACTTGTAAGTGACATGATATTACTGAGCTGAGGGAGTATTTAGCTTTCATGGGGCATCCCCTCTGGGCATAGCTTTTGGGTGTGTCGGCTTTTCCAAGCATGTTTCCAGCGAAAAGGGCAAACGTATAATACTGAAACTTTGTGGGCATGTAGTTCACCGGGCAGACGTAGAAAAGTAGCTATCGCACGCATCACTGACGCTGCGTTGATTTAAGGAAAAATTAAACTTTTATAAACGTCTCCTCAGAGCACAACTTTTGGGTAGGTCACTTTTCCAAATACATTTTTTTCGCTACAAAAAGGGGAAACGTTTAAGGCTGAAACTGGGTGGCATGGAGTTCCCTGAGTCTACATTTCAAAAGAAAAAAAAAATTGTTAAAACCCATTAGGCAATTTTTTCAGTCCCATTTTCATGATTTTTTTTTGATCCAACGAAACAGAGACAGAAAATGTAAACTTCCCTCAAATGTACCTCTTTGATGGCTGAGTAGAGAGAAAATCCTAATTTTGAAATATGTCTCCTTAGCG
The DNA here is from genome assembly GCA_905338385.1 of Darwinula stevensoni. Lineage (NCBI taxonomy): Eukaryota > Metazoa > Arthropoda > Ostracoda > Podocopida > Darwinulidae > Darwinula > Darwinula stevensoni. The sequence continues at coordinate 91,896 of CAJPEV010000659.1, read as the reverse complement.
TAGATTATTGGAGGGAAGTATTTCAAAATGTGTTCTCCAACCGTACAAGAAGAGACTTAAAAAGCTTTCAAGTTAGCCACACTGGAAATAAAAGTAGTAATGATTTTGATAAAAATGAAGACTTTCGACCCCATATGTCACGCATTTCAATGGGGACGTACTTTAAATACGTGTTTCCCATTTCGCAAAAAAATAATGAATTAATCAATATCTTAGGTAATAGAGCGGCGAAGGCGCGACCAAAGCGAGTTTGTTTGCCCGAAGTGCAAACAAACTCGATAGTTAAATATAAGGATGTAGGTATCCTCACCTTGCCGACCAGAGTTGAACTCATTCAGACGTAGGCAAGGAGACANGTCATTCTATTGGCTAGTAAACCTCTGGAATTAGCACCCTTTTCTTCATCCTAACCACCCATTTTTCGAAGAACAAAAACTGTCACTTGTACGTCGTAAGCCTTCTTGAGTAGTCTCGGACAACTGAATGACTATTGTATATGTCCTCAATGGATCGCGCATCAGCATTGTGTGGAGATGAGAGCTTAGTGCCATTTGAAGGATGCACCATTGTTCATGCTGGAACATGAAGCCACTGCCTCCAAAGGCTGCTATAGATATAACTCCGTCAACCATGAGAGGTGGAAGAGAGCTGGAAAACTTAGTTTTTCATTGGCACCCCTCCCTAGGCTTAATGCTGCACCATGATCACTGAGTTGAGATGTCTGGTCCCAATGGAGACTGTTGATGGACGAAATGAAGAAGATAAAAAGTGACCGAACGATGACAATAGTTATTTTAACGTTGTACCCTTTGGAACAGCAGTTTATTTGACTATTGAAAAAATGCTACTACGGTTGACATCAGACTTTTTAGAAAAACGTCAATGGATTATAACAATAAAAAACCCTGAAGGAAAATTTCCGCAAGGGTTGAGAACAGAGACACATTTCATGGCAAAAAATAGGATCGAGAATGTGACCTGTGCTTTGGTATCCACGAGAGCTGCCTCAAGCTCAAGATTCCTTTGTTGTGCCTCTACGAGCAAAGAATGCTTCATCATAAGTTCTTCCTCAAGTTCTTTACTTCGATCCTCATGCCTACCGTACCGTTCGGCTAACCGTCTTGTCTTCTCCTTTCCAACCAATGTCTGCAACTGCTGCTTGTTCATCTCTTCTACCTGTGAAGAAAGTCAGCACCTCACATACGGTTCAGGACGAACATTAAATGCGAATGAGACAATGGTGTGGATGCAATTCCTGAGCAGAAGGAAAAACATGCCGCTCCTTTGAGAGTTTTTGTTGATGACCCGATGAACAAACTGGCTACGCTAATATATATAGACGATCGTGACTGACTTACTGACGCTAATTCTAACCATGTTCTAGAAGGGTTAAAAATATGAAACTTTGTACAAATGTACCTTTTGGAATGCAGAGTTCAGAAAAAATCCGACTTTGGTGGTACATACCCTATGGGTACATATTTTGGGGGGAAACGTTTTTCTTAAAAATATATTGTGACAGAGGAGGATAGCATTCAGAGAATCATGTGGACGTGTAGGGTTCAGTGGTGTAATAGTAGTACCTCTAACTGGCAATTAGAAGGTCCGGATTCAATTCCTGGCCATCCATTGGCTTTCTTTTGGCTTTCTTTGCCTTCCATGTCCCGTTACTCATTCCCCCTCCACAACATTATTTTTGCTTGAGTAAAACGGAGAGACATGGAAAGCTGAAACAAGGCATGGACGTGCCTACGGAGACGATGAGTTTAGGAAAAATGCAAAATTTTAGATACTTGCCCTGGGAGCATATTTTTGTATGACTTTGACTTTTTAAAGTATTTTCTTTTCCTAGCGTATTAAGCTAGTGTGGAAAGATGAAACTTCGTACATAACTACCTATTGGGATGCTACAGAAAACTTCAGACTTTAGAAGTAAATGTCCTGGGGGCACAAATTTCAAAGGGAGATGTTTTAAATAATTTTTTTTTGCATCAGTTAAACTGATGAACATGGAAATCTGACATTTTGCATGAATGTGACTACTGAGACAAGGAGTTAAATAAAAATGTAAAAGTTTCGATGCATCGCCTCGGGTAATTTTATCGAGCGGCGATGTTTTGAGAAAGAAATTGTCGTGGCCAATTGGACAGAAATGGAATGATGAAACTTGGCACACTTGTAAGTCACATGATATTACTGAGCTGAGGGAGTATTTAGCTTTTATGGGGCGTCCCCTCTGGGCATAGCGTTTGGATGTGTCGGCTTTTCCAATCATGTTTTTCCACCAGCGAAAAGGGCAAACGTATAATACTGAAACTTTGTGGGCATGTAGTTCACCGGGCAGACATAGAAAAGTAGCTATCGCACGCATCACTGACGCGATGTTGATTTAAGGAAAAATTAAACATTTTTAAACGTCTCCTCAGAGCACAACTTTTGGGTAGGTCACTTTTCCAAATACATTTTTTCCGCTACAAAAAGGGGAAACGTATAAGGCTGAAACTGGGTGGCAAGGAGTTCCCTGAGTCTACATTTCAAAAGAAAAAAAAACTTTTGTTAAAACCCATTAGGCAATTTTTTCAGTCCCATTTTCCTGATTTTTTTTTTGATTCAACGAAACAGAGACAGAAAATGTAAACTTCCCTCAAAAGTACCTCTTTGATGGCTGAGTAGAGAGAAAATCCTAATTTTGAAATGTGTCTGCTTAGCGTAGATTATTGGAGGGAAGTATTTCAAAATGTATTCTCCACCCGTACAAGAAGAGACACGTAAAAAGCTTTCAAGTTAGCCACACTAAAATAAAAGTAGTAATGATTTTGATAAAAAATCAAGACTTTTGACCCCATATGTCACGTATTTCAATGGGGACGTACTTTAAATACGTGTTTCACATTTCGCAAAAAATTAATGAATTAATCAATATCTAAGGTAATAGAGCGCCGAAGGCGCGACCAAAGCGAGTTTGTTTGCCCGAAGTGCAAACAAACTCGATAGTTAAATATAAGGATGTAGGTATCCTCACCTTGCCGACCAGAGTTGAACTCATTCAGACGTAGGCAAGGAGACACATTTGACGATCGTCGTTCAGAAAAAATATGAACTGCTTCGTCTCACATTCTGTAAAATAAGCAAGTAGCTCTTCGCGGAGCTAAAAGAACCGCTGAAGTTCTTGCCCCAGGAGAACAAGCGTACCTCCGTTTGGTACAACAGAACATCGCGCTTTGATCCCATCTCCTGACAGAACGCGGCGAACAGGCGAGAGCGGAGAGGCTGGTTCCTGATGTAGTTCACCTCTGAGAAAACTATCTCATTGCATTCAACTCGAGACTAAAGGATATGACTGCCAGCTGCTCTCGGGGAAGTAAGCAGTGGGTCCACACCGTGGCTGGGGCCACATTCTTGACTAAGTCGTGCAAACAACCTTTAGACTAGGCCATAGAAGGTGCTTCATCGATGCAGAATCCGACCAAGTTCCCCTCACGAAATTCTCCTCTCATGAAAACCTTGAAGCACATCGAAAAATTGTTTGGACAAACTTGTGGTCTAGGAGGGGCGGACGAAATCACAAATCTTCGAAAATGTTTCTTATTCTTACATACCGCACGTAGGACAAAAAATGAGCATTACGTCCCACAGTGCTCACATCGACATGGAAAACCAATACCTCTGTATGTTGCAGACGTTCGACGAGAGTGTCCTGATCTGAGACAATGGCTTCACTCCTCTTAACTATGTTGCTTGAGAGAGTAATGCTTTTCAGTTTCTTGGCCTCAGCATGTCTACACATGATCCTAATCCACATGTCAATAGCAGCCGGCAGAATCAATGTTTCTCCGATAATACAGTCAACTCTCGATATACCTCGAAATTGTCAAATTATTTATTCAAGTGGATTCATCTACTTTTCTACAAATTTCAACTGAACGGAGATGGTTCAGTCACCCCATGCCTAATGTCACTCTTGATTACCTGAATGTTGAACCCTGAAAATAAATATCCAATAGAATTACCCAAGAAATTACCTACTTGTGTATTTGTTTCGGGGAAATGTTTCTGGATCATATTTGTTCACTATATTTCTGGATGAAATATGGCGAAAAAAATGGCTAAAGCAAAGCTTGCAGTTTAACAGCTTTCTCATTGTGAGGATGACATTTGTAAATCATCGCAATAAAGGGACGCTTGCACATAATGAGATAACTATAATAACGAACGTTTTGCCAATATGGCGTTGAGTAATAGGGGGAAAAATCATTATTCGTCTCACCCTTCCCGATGACTGTTTCCAACTTATCCTCAGTACGTGATTCATTTCTCAAAAGTATGCTTTATGAAACTGAATGCAACTCACATTGATATGCTTCTTGATGCTTTCCCCTTCAGATTTATTCAAACCGCCTTCGACATTCTTCAACTTCACATTTTTACTATCGAATACCTTCGAACCATCTACCGTGTTCTTCGATGGCTGCAAACCTCCGTTTTCTTCTTCCATAGCACGCAGTGTTTTATCACGATTCACAGCTGTCGAATAAATCAAGGAGGAGTAGGATTGATGTTCAGATATGTGTTTCCACTTTTTAGTCTCACATTGCTTTTGGCGAGACGTCCTTAGTGTTCTAAAATACAGGGGTCAGTCAAATGAAAACGGGACATGGTATAAATCACAAATTCACTGGAACGTCCCATTTTCATTTCACTTGCTTCATATATGGGTAAACCTGATGCTCATTTTAAACTCTTAAAAATTTAAGAGAAAATCAGGATACACATTTGTTATTCTTAAAAATGTTTATGCTGCAGATTTTGTCTTATGAATAAAAAAAAAGAGCAATAATGGTTGTTGAAAACTATTAATTTCTAAGATTATATCAGCAAGTCCATGTATTCATGCGCGGCGCATTCTGCCTGCCTTTTGATGTACGTCTTTCTGTCTTGGGCTCACACTTTTTTCCCGGCTGTTAAAACCTAAGCAGCATGTTTGCATTAATTTTACTTGAAATTTTATTTAACTTTCCGTTAACATTCATGGGAATTTTTATGAGCAAATTACTATTTTTAAAGGGGATGAATATCACTTTTATTCTCCCAATCCTTTCCACACCTTGGAACTCTAGGGTACTCGGACGAGTACACAAAGTACTCATCTTCACTAGTACAAAGAGTACTGTTGCCTCCTTCCGCACACGACGCTGTACCCTAGGAGTAGAAACAGAAATAAAAAAACTCCCTTCCATAGAGTTTAGAGAAAGTATGGTCTTCGTGGAGTTGTCCCTATTCCCGCGCACTGCTGCAATCCCAAACTTATAATCAAACTTTAATGATTCCCTGAGTCATATCTTGTTATAAAAACTGTAATAATTCCATTTTGTCAACATATTTACAATGATACAAAATCGAGTGAATGCTTGACACAGTTCCAGTTGATGATTTATAACTTGAGTATGACGTGTTCAATTTAACTGAAATTTCAATCAATCGAACTCCTACCTTCCTGGCTTTCAAGTAGAAACGTACAGTGAGATACATATTTTGTACGTAAGGAGGTACAAACGTATGTCGTAAAATGCGTTCGTTGATAAGGTGCAGAAGGTACTTAGGAAGGCATAAGATACACGTGTGTACCTTTCTTATCTCTTCATTTCGGGCTTTGGGGCGTTTAAAAACCTGCTTATGAACTCAATTATCAACTTTGAACAGAGCTTTAATGCATCATATCTATGACAGGCAGCAAACTGTCACTGATAAAACGCAGACAGCGTCTCCAGTTCGCTTAGGACGTGCCGGCCGTCTTATGAACAGTGTCTTCTCCAGTTATCATGGGACAGTAGGTAACAAGACCACTCTGTTTTACTGGGATGGCTGATTTAAAGTTGGCCGCCCGGACTTTGTTTTGTTATTTGGGTAACCTAGTTGCTTACTGTCAAGTACCTAACGTCAACATTGCCCCCCACCTTTTGCCTGTCCATGAAAGCATCTAGTTTCTTCTTAAAGATAGTCACAGAATGGGCAGCCACTACTTCGTCATCTAACGCATTCCACGCGTTCCCCATCCACCTTTTTTTCTTTTTTTGATCGCATCTAGTTTCTTCTTAAAGATAATCACAGAAGGGGCAGCTACTACTTCGTCATCTAACGCATTCCACGCGTTCACCACTCTGCAAGTAAAGAATTCCTGCCTCGACCTGAGCCGCACCTGCAGTTTGCGCAACTTCAGTTGGTTACCTCTCGTTCTCTTGCTGCCTGCCTTCCTTCTGCCTTCCTGCTGCCTTGGTTCACACTTCTCTGTTCCCGTACAAAAACGTCAGCATTTAAAATTTTCCAGAATCATTGATTGTCATTGAAACATGATGACTATTCCTATATCAAACACTGCTTTGCAAGCAGTATGATTGGATGAAAACAGGGAAAGGAAGAAAACTCTTCCTCTAATGTCCGGTGCGTCCCGACTCGACTTCGAAAATTTGGGGGAACATGAACGCCATCTTATGCGATTTTGAACATAGAATTTAGAACCCGGACATGGGCGACTGCAAAGTACACATGTGTACGCCTGGACCACACATCAGGACCCGAGGGACACAATATGTACCTCTCCCATTTGTACTTCTCCTTGTACGTTTCTACTTTGCTGTGAATGGCTCTCATCCCGTGTCAACTGGCCTCCAATTGGCTGAGCTGCAGATGTTCAAACCCAACCAGGTCATTGGCATAGTTTTGTCCCTCACACTCTGACATAGAGAAATTGGAATTTAATAATACTCTGTGCATTTGCCTTCGGCCTTTAACACTACCAGTATCCTTCTAGACATACTCTCGATCAAGGTCAAGCATCTTTGGACGGGAATACGGTCCCAATCGGTTGTGACCCGCAACCACAACTCCACGTCAGATCGACCAGAGATTTTGATCGACCATCATCGATTTGGCTGAGATTTGGTGAGAGGTAGCGTTTGACCCAAAAACGGGAAATGAAAAAAAATTCATTACCAATGGTGTATCCGTGGCGAGGTCACAAAATGTTGACTTTTTGTAGCTTGTCTGGCTGACCTCTATCAGAAGATCTTTAATAACTCCTTAGCTATTTGTCATAGAATGTTCATTTAGGACTCATTTTAAAGGGGTCTCTTTTAGCTCTATCTTGTAAACATATTTAAAGCTCATATTCATGTATACTCATTTTGTAATTTTTTTTAAATCAGAGGCGTTTGACATTTGACCCTTTATATAAAAAAATATGTAATGTCATCAAATTCATAAGATAACACGAAATAATATGGTAATGAAGTTCATAAATTTCCAGGAGGATGTTTCGTCCCAGTTCCGAGATATGCGTAAAACTGTCCTTTACATTTTCGTTTTTGGATCCGTTATTTTCAGAAAGCGCAAAAAGTTATTTGTTGCTCCAACATTATCAATGTGACTGACTTGTGGTATGGGAATACATTGAATTAGCAGCTCTACACCGTTTCTTAAATTTTGAATCTCATGTTTAAAAATACAGCACAGCAAGAAATATGACATTTAGGAATGGAGGTAAAAGAATATAGGCTTTTATCACACTCCATTTCTGACACCAAACTGGCTTAGACAGCAGACATAGGCGGCGATTCATGGGGACTTAGGGAGCTCAAGCCCCTCCACATTTTGTCTCTGAGCCCCCCCCCCCCACCCCCCCCAAAAAAAAGAATTCTAAAAAAATCGCGGCTATGGCAACAGAGTAGATTCGAATTTGAAGGTGGTTCGTATCAATAGGCACTTATGAATGAAGTTTCCGGGCAGCTGGAATGGGCTGGACGGTCAGGAATCGCGGCCGAAGTGTCCTCCTTTACATACATGAACTGGATATTTTTCATGCAGGCTTTTGCTAAGTAGAAAAGGACCATTGCACTTAGGGTGTGTCCGTCGTTGGGCCGCTGGATACTGGCTCTTCTGGCCAGACGTTTCACAGTCCCAACAAGAGCATCACATGGACCTTTTCCTCGACTCGTCACAAAGATGTGTCACAGTGCGGCAATACCAATGAAACTTGTGAAGGCACAGGTTTGAGAAGTTCTTTATAATTTGTATTGAGCAGCTGCACCATCAGAGAAGTAGAATACTCTTGATAGCCCGTGGACTTTATCATTCAGGATTGGGATGAAGAGATTCCGATAGTGGTAGATCGAGGTCAGCCGGACCAGCTAAAAACGGTCAACATTGTGTGACTTCGCCACGGATACACCATTGGTAAGAATTTTTTTTATATTTATTTCCCGTTTTTGGGTCAAACGCTACCTCCTCACCAAATTTCAGCCAAATCGATGATGGTCGACCATGAAATCATAAGAAAATTGGTCGATCTGACATGGAATCACACGGATAGCTCATTTTCGTACACGACTAGCCTTCGCTTCTTGCGTTACTTGAAGTGTTCTATTGGGTTAAGGTCTGGTGACAGCTGCGCATTGTAGTACTTCGATTCTGTGGTCCTGGAAGGATTGGTGAGCCACCCGTGAGTTGTGTTTCAGATCATTGTAAGTCTGAAACACCACCTGTCTCATTTTGAGCTGGTCAATCTCAATTGTCGCTAGCAATTCCTCCTCGAGGATGCTTGTTTGCACCTTGGCATCTATTCTTCTTTGTATTTTCCATCCATATCCGACTCCTTTGACAGTCATGCAGCTGATGGATAGCTGAGGAAAATTTATTATTATTATTATACTTTATATAGACGATCGTGAGTAGCTGACCCACTGCCATACTGACTGTTTGATGCCTGAGTACAGGAAACACTTTGCTTTTTAAATGTCTTCTCAGCGTAGATTATTGGAGGGAAGGATTTCAAAATGTATTCCCCATTCTTGCAAAATGGGACACAAGAAAAGATTTCCATTTAGTCACACATAAAGTCATAGAATTAATGGTTTTGATAAAAATCAAGACTTTCGACCCCATATGTAACATATTTCAAGGGGGACGTACTTTGAATACGTGTTTGCCATTTCGCAAAGAATAAATGCATTAATCACTATGCAAGGTAATGGAGCGGCGAAGACGCGACCATAGCGAGTTTGTTTGCCCTTCGGGCAAACAAACTCCCTAGTATTATATAATCAAGACTTAGTGGGCCAACGCCACCACAAAATTTTAATTTCTCCAGTAAAACGACCCGGAAAAAATTGCCGTAGGCATTACAATTCTATAGGCCTATCACCGACCCTTGAGTGAACGTTCATGATTAAGCCACTCCTAATATATTTTCTCCAGTGCAATACCTATAATAGCCGGAGGCATTGTAATTCGATGCCCAATGACTTACCTCAGGGACGAACACTAAGGTGTATGCCACCTATACATGTGCTATTTCTCTATTTATGCTGGAGAAAATTAGTACGACGTTCATAATATTACATTTGTAATATTATGAAGGGCTCGCTGACAAACGCTCAAGACTACGCCACTCATACGCACACATTCCTTTGCTGCGAAATATGAAAAAACACTACCTTACGACACTACCAAGTAGCAGTCTAATACGCAACTCTGAGATACCCTGTATTTGTATTTTTGCTTCGATATTCGGATCAGGTGAACTGCTTCAACATAGTAAACTCTCATTTTAAAAGGTTTTTTTTCTTCGAAATGTGTCATTTTCTTGGTGGGCTAATAACTCACTGGCATTCCATTTCACTTGGTTTTGAATATCTTCCTCGTCATCATGGTTTCCTTGGTAAATGAGAATGATTCCTCCGAAGAAGTCCAATTTGAGCTTCACGCCTTGCTGTTGCAATGCCTGACTCAGTTCTGTAAAAGTTGGAGATTGATCCTCTGATGAAGAGTTCCTCCATTCGCTAAGAAGAAGGTACGTTGTCCAAATCGGAGTTTTATGTAATGCCATAATGTTCTGAATCGCATCATGACTGAGTCCCAATGCTCTCCCGAGGTCATTCCATTCATTATTCTTCGCATGCAGTTTCTCCGCTATCTCCCAAACGTCGTCATCAGAAGGTTTTCTACCAGGGCATGATAAACATTAGTGATGGTGAACAAACATGGAATATCGTTATGCTTGTAATATTTCTTGTATTTTTGTGTGCACAAGTGTCAGGGGATTTCAAAGTTCATCCAATTTCAAGCCATCAAAGTCAGTCACATATTGAAGAAATATATATATTAGGTAGTGTGGGGCTAATAGGTCACGAGTTTCCGTTTTTCTTATTCCACAACTAATCATAATTATAAGACGCATGGTGAGGACGTCCTTCCACCGCCTCCTAAACCCGCGCATCCAGTCAATCCCTGGAACTCCTTCCTTGAATGGATTTGGCTTGTCCAACGACTTTATGTAGGTGGATGCGATCCGTACAATGATCTCGCTGTCGAGCGTCCATCCCAGGTCAGCAGCGTACTGGATTGCCTTGACGGGACCTACCCGTGCTTTGGGAAGTGTTTTTTCTTTTGCCTGTCAACCCCTAGAATCGAGCAGGAAAGTAAACACTGACACGGAATACAGGTGACCGAATAGCCCCACCCCCTGGGGCTAATCGGTCACGCCGACCACATGTTAATTTCTTAATTCTCTAAGCTAATATATTAGTATTCCAGATTTCGTTTTGGGCTGAACAAGTAGTAGAATGACTGCCGTTTGAGGTTCCAAAGATTTTTCTGCTATTATATTGATATATTATAATTATAATTGGTTGTGGAGTAAGAAAACGGAAACTCTTGACCGATTAGCCCCACACTACCCTATTTAAATTATTCTCAACTTAAATCAATGAATCCAAACAATTTCAATACTTACGCATTCAGAAGATCGCTTGGAAGTTCAGGCTTTCCTCGATCGAAATTCTTCCCTATTTTTTTTAGAAAAAAGAAAAATCGAGAAGCAGTTCAGAGAATATAGAGGAAATTTACATGTGTTACGAGGAACACTCCATGCTCTATTCATGACTTTGACGATTCTTCCAAGATCTGGGCCTGACGCCTTATGAAAACGTGTTAGTGACAGAACCAGGTAGCAAGTACATCACCTGTTGGTATGTATTTAGCTCACCAAGACTGCCAATTTTCAAATTGCTTTAATCAAGAAATGGCGAACAACGTCACTGTGGTGTCTCTGCTCTTGGGTTGATCAGTGAAAAACCACATTTTGAACCTACCACTCTGATCTTAATTTTTTCCTGGAAAATGGTGCAGACCGTATGGGCTCCGGTCCGTAATGTGGGCTGTTTCTACTCGTGGGTCGCGAGACTACCTTCTTCCATTAGCTTCCGTAAATTTTTACTTGCTTCCTTGCTAGTAGCAGTTGGTGGACAGCCAGAATGAGCACCATATTGAAAGGACTTTGTTGAACTTGAAGTTGTTCACCCAACAATGGATGATTGTAAGGGAGGGTGCTTGGTCCCTTAGGGCACCTTGCGTAACAGAAAAATGCAATTTAATTGTAAATCCTGCCTCATGCAGTTGAAAATGACCTTGCATTCTCATCACTCCATGGTGCATGCTGGGTCAACAGTGGTTATATGGGGTTGGCAATCGTCGCTGCAAAATGAAGTTTAAGGACACGGAATTTATGCATATTGCTCAAGATTGGTAAATGCCATTTTCACGAACCACAAAATCTGAGGGGGGGGGGAGGTTTAAGCTCTCTTCCAACTGAACGATCCTGAAACTTTGGAAGTGTTCCTCATAAAAGATATTTCCTTTCACTTTCTTTAAAGGTACTCACATTGTGCAAGAAGTTTTCCGCAAATATCATTTTGTCCTGCGTTTTCCAACACTTTGAGGAAGTCTTGAAAGTTATCTGAAGTGACTCTAGCAGGTAACTTCATGAAGAGAATGATATTCCGGTCATTCTGTTTCCTTGGTACCATGATCTCATCGAAGTCTCTTTGCGTGAGAATCCCTGATTTCAAAAGGCGAACTGCTAGTCCACAATTCTCTGAATTACCCAGCATTGTTTCCCACTCAGCTTTGAAGACGTCTCGAAGGAAAACCTGTGTCTCACTGCTCGCTATCAACAGAAAAACCAAAAGAAAAAGCGTACGCAACAGTGATGAACATAATATGGGATGATTCGAAAAAAAACAACACTATGGTCTCCAAACTCCTTCATACGTATCTACTATCATATTTAAAAATCATTATTGCATTTCCCTTTCATATTTGCAAGTATATAGTCAAGTCATGGAGACAAACCGTGCATTGCTGCTGTTATGCTAGTCACCAACTTACCTCCGTACATTCTCGCAGATCTTCCATTCTCTTTCTCTTGTAGTGGTGTGTTAGCCATCGTCTCCTTTCATATAATTTTTTCTCCTGAAAAAATACACTGAAATCTTGGATTGAAAATGAAGAAATACCTTATTTTCTCACTCACTTTTGTATCTTTTAAGTTCAGCGGAATATTTTCATTTAATCAATTTTCTGAACTCCCTAAAGTCATCTATAAACGTTTCTGAGCTGTTTATTTCATGTTCATGGCATTCACAATCAAGATGGGCCCAATCAGACATTCTTCGCAAAATTCTTCACATCTAGGCTCAAATAAAGTACTGAACAAATATCATGCCCCATTATTCTGGAGACTTCTGGGAGGTCTCAAAATCTGAGAGGTTCTTTGAAAGCAACGACCTTTATATTTTGCGGGAAATCTGGTCATTGTTCCCACCAGTAGAGCTCGAATTTAGACTCCATGGTCTTGGACATGGGGCGAATTGCTTGAATCGCTGAAATAATGGAAGGCAAATGATGTCATATTACTGGTTTTATTTTGATTCCAGAGGATATAAATTGAGCATAATAAAGAAGGTTCTTCAAAGATTTACAAAAACATGCATTATTTTCCACTTGGAACTGTTCAAAACATAATAACCCAAAGTTAATTATTTGAAGTCTAAAAAAAAGAGATTCATTCATAGTAATCTCGAATAATATGACATTTTTTTAAATATATACGTACAGGAAGTGTTGAGAAAAGGTACAAAGGCAGGAATGCGGGAGAAGATGAGTATAACAGCGAATGCATGGTTTAAAAATTTTCCTTTTTTGGTAACATATCATTAGTCACATTCACACTCGCTTTCAGCTTTCCATGACTCTCCCTTTAACTAAAAAAAATCATGTAAAGACGTTAGAATTAGTGTCAGTCTCTCACTCACGACCTTCGATATATATATTATATGGAATTATGATTTTCTAATTTCACGGTTTGATTCTGAAATAAATTAATTGCTCTGGATTAGTATAAGGATGTGAATAGGTAGTTTATTGAAGACATGTAGAGCAATTCTATTAATAACTGAAGTCATCCATTCACGAAGATGAATGTGGAAACATAGGGAAGTTGTTCGTATTCTGTAAATAACACCAGCACATGACGATTCAATCGCAGAGTTTTGACATGACCTAAATGATGAAGGCTTTGTGTACGTTAATACTTCTTGAAATGTCAATGATCCAGTGTTGTTTCCAGCCTGAAAAGGGCACATTCTCTCAACCTTTCCAATACTCCATACTCTGCGTACTGACCTATAAGAACTGAAAAGTAATTACAGTGTTCCAGTCATATAGTTTCTCAATATTATTATTCATGTTATTATATTAGTCATACAATTCATGCTGCTGTATTTATCTCTAAATAGCTCCATGAAGGAATATATTTACCTAAGACTCATCGAGGATTGTTGAATGAATGTTGCTGCTATGTGGATACGATAGTGTGAGTTAAACCAACTCTTTTTTATATTTAACAAGGAATGTTTAAGATGTGTAGAGGAAAATGACATTCACATTGAATCAATGGGGTATATGTTCAATATTCCAAATGTGGATAGGAAACATTGTTTTAATGATGTTTCCACATGGAAGTGTTACCTGGCATTTCACTTATTTACGTGCTAAAAAGGCAAAATGGGAATCAAAATTTTTTTTATGTTTTTTTGAATCCAAGTGTTTTGATGAGAACGACACCTTACTGAATTCCATCACTTCTTTGAGAAAGACATTTTGAAAAGCTCCTTCCCTGTTGATTTTATTTTTCACATATCCAGAGTGCTTGCCTCGAATATATCCAGATGCATACATATCAACTCGATAACCTTGTCAATCTCGATCATTTTTGTTAGACGACGCAAGTCATTCCATGAATTTCCAGGCTGAGATGGCTGGTATTCCAATGAAGAGGTGGTCAACTCTTTCTCAAAAAGTGAGAACATCGTCAGGAATGGGCGCGCGCTCATGGGCTTGACCGCCATAGGCACTTCGATTCCCAATCCTTCCTCCAAGTCCTCCCACTTCGNGGGGGGAGAGAGGTTTAAGCTCTCTTCCAACTGAACGATCCTGAAACTTTGGAAGTGTTCCTCATAAAAGATATTTCCTTTCACTTTCTTTAAAGGTACTCACATTGTGCAAGAAGTTTTCCGCAAATATCATTTTGTCCTGCGTTTTCCAACACTTTGAGGAAGTCTTGAAAGTTATCTGAAGTGACTCTAGCAGGTAACTTCATGAAGAGAATGATATTCCGGTCATTCTGTTTCCTTGGTACCATGATCTCATCGAAGTCTCTTTGCGTGAGAATCCCTGATTTCAAAAGGCGAACTGCTAGTCCACAATTCTCCGAATTACCCAGCATTGTTTCCCACTCAGCTTTGAAGACGTCTCGAAGGAAAACCTGTGTCTCACTGCTCGCTATCAACAGAAAAACCAAAAGAAAAAGCGTACGCAACAGTGATGAACATAATATGGGGTGATTCGAAAAAACAACACTATGGTCTCCAAACTCCTTCATACGTATCTACTATCATATTTAAAACTTTCATATTTGCAAGTATATAGTCAAGTCATGGAGACAAACCGTGCATTGCTGCTGTTATGCTAGTCACCAACTTACCTGCGTACATTCTCGCAGATCTTCCATTCTCTTTCTCTTGTAGTGGTGTGTTAGCCATCGTCTCCTTTCATATAATTTTTTCTCCTGAAAAAATGCACTGAAATCTTGGATTGAATATGAAGAAATACCTTATTTTCTCACTCACTTTTGTATCTTTTAAGTTCAGCGGAATATTTTCATTTCATCAATTTTCTGAACTCCCTAAAGTCATCCATAAACGTTTCTGAGCTGTTTATTTCATGTTCATGGCATTCACAATCAAGATGGGCCCAGACATTCTTCGCAAAATTCTTCACATCTGGGCTCAAATAAAGTACTGAAAAAATATAATGCCCCATTATTCTGGAGACTTCTGGGAGGTCTCAAAATCTGAGAGGTTCTTGGAAAGTAAGATGCGACCTTTATATTTTGCGGGAAATCTGGTGATTGTTCCCACCAGTAGAGCTTGAATTTAGACTCCATGGTCTTGGACATGGGGCGAATTGCTTGAATCGCTGAAATAATGGAAGGCAAATGATGTCATATTACTGGTTTTATTTTGATTCCAGAGGATATAAATTGAGCATAATAAAGATGAATTTAGACTCCATGGTCTTGGACATGGGGCGAATTGCTTGAATCGCTGAAATAATGGAAGGCAAATGATGTCATATTACTGGTTTTATTTTGATTCCAGAGGATATAAATTGAGCATAATAAAGAAGGTTCTTCAATGATTTACAAAAACATGCATTATTTTCCACTTGGAACTGTTCAAAACATAATAACCCAAAGTTAATTATTTGGTGAAGTCTAAAAAAAAGAGATTCATTCATAGTAATCTCGAATAATATGACATTTTCAAAATATATACGTACAGGAAGTGTTGAGAAAAGGTACAAAGGCAGGAATGCGGGAGAAGATGAGTATAACAGCGAATGCATGGTTTTAAAATTTTCCTTTTTTGGTAACATATCATTAGTCACATTCACACTCTCTTTCAGCTTTCCATGACTCTCCCTTTAACTAAAAAAAATCATGTAAAGACGTTAGAATTAGTGTCAGTCTCTCACTCACGACCTTCTATATATATTATATGGAATTATGATTTTCTAATTTCACGGTTTGATTCTGAAATAAATTAATTGCTCTGGATTAGTATAAGGATGTGAATAGGTAGTTTATTGAAGACATGTAGAGCAATTCTATTAATAACTGAAGTCATCCATTCACGAATATGAATGTGGAAACATAGGGAAGTTGTTCGTATTCTGTAAATAACACCAGCACATGACGATTCAATCGCAGAGTTTTGACATAACCTAAATGATAAAGGTTTTGTGTACGTTAATACTTCTTGAAATGTCAATGATCCAGTGCTGTTTCCAGACTGAAAAGGGCACATTCTCTCAACCTTTCCAATAGAGGTATGAGACGCATGACTGGATATTCTTGACTTTTCATTAATGTCACAAGGTCAGTATATCAAAGAGTTATAATAATAAGTACAATAATATAATCAGTATGTTAAGTACGACGACATAAATAGAGAAAATAGCTCCATGAAGGAATATATTTACCTAAGACTCATCGAGGATTGTTGAATGAATGTTGCTGCTATGTGGATACGATAGTGTGAGTTAAACCAACTCTTTTTTATATTTAACAAGGAATGTTTAAGATGTGTAGAGGAAAATGACATTCACATTGAATCAATGGGGTATATGTTCAATATTCCAAATGTGGATAGGAAACATTGTTTTAATGATGTTTCCACATGGAAGTGTTACCTGGCATTTCACTTATTTACGTGCTAAAAAGGCAAAATGGGAATCAAAATTTTTTTTATGTTTTTTTGAATCCAAGTGTTTTGATGAGAACGACACCTTACTGAATTCCATCACTTCTTTGAGAAAGACATTTTGAAAAGCTCCTTCCCTGTTGATTTTATTTTTCACATATCCAGAGTGCTTGCCTCGAATATATCCAGATGCATACATATCAACTCGATAACCTTGTCAATCTCGATCATTTTTGTTAGACGACGCAAGTCATTCCATGAATTTCTCGCCATCCCCCAAATGTAGCTTTGAGAAAATTCTCTAGAAGTTAAAAACACCCAAGAGAATAGGCTTCTGATCAATGTCACTATTTCAGGAGGTAAACAATCTATTAACTATTAGCAATATTCTAAATTCCAGTTCTCAACACTAGGAGTACTGTAATGAAATAATTAAGTTTTCAAATTATTGCTGAATTGTTGCACTTGAAAACTTACTGATTGAATTGGGTACGTGCGAGATCAACCATCCGTGTTTTCATTATTCCCCCTGTCAATGAAATGCAATATCTTTTTTTAATGTTCCAATACTATTTACCAACCAAACTACTCATGTACTTTTGTAAAATTTTTTTGTTCAAATTTTGGAAATATATTATTAACTTTGCGTGGGTTTCTGGCCTCACCACACTCCACCAACTTTCTTGGAAATTCCGCAGGTAGTCTTCATATCCGCAATGAATGGCCTACGTGAGTAATGTTACGTTAACAGTTACTCGCGAAGCTTTTAATCGAAAGAAGCCTGCTAACACGGTCGATCCGGAGTTTTGTCTGCAACAGTGAGAGTCAGGGTGGACAGCGAATCGCGTTGGCACACAGTAACATGGAGCGGACTCTTTGGTGGACACCGCAGGTATGTCATGCTGTTGTTTCCAAGAAAGCAACATAGGACGAATATGCTAAGTAGGTGGAGCCCTTCCAGAAAGTGTTTCAGTGAGATGCATGAGTCTGGTGTTAAAGTTTTTTAGGGTGAAAAGTAAGAAAATGTACAATGAAATATTGGTAGAAAATGACATTTTGATACCACACTTTTGGTATGATGTTCTGGGAAACCATTTGAAGATTCTGGGAAGTCGGAACGAACTGCAAGTCATCAAAAACCGAAACTGAAAGATGTTTGCTGCCAAACTGGAATAGCTACTCATAAGAGATGGAATGATATTTTTAAGACCTCAACCCACACATGGCGGACTCAGATGTACCCTACTCAGAACCTATCTACGCGGAGACTAATCTCACCATGGAGGAAGGTCTAAAAGCTATCGCCAGCTTGTATGATATATTGGAAAGTTTCCATTTTGTGGATGAAGGATAGTCAGAAGAAATGCAAAAAAACGCTCTAATTAGTGCTCCTGGTTGCATAGGGTGTGTAGGCAGGTATGGAATATGGAAAAGTTTCCCTTGAAATAGCAGGACGTTGAGATAGTTCCTCCTTTTTAATAGGAACTCCAATACCAACGACTGCAGAATCTCCTCAGCGCACTTAGTAAGGTCTATGTCAGAGTACTCTCGGGTTAAGCTGAAGAAGTCATTAGCGAAGCCACGAAATATGAACAGTACGTATATCTAGAAAGGCACTGCACCGCAGACTGACTCTTAACTCTACACCAGATACTTCGGAGGTATCGCCAAATATGTTTACAGGTGTTTCGTGAATCACAAAAAAGTTTCACCACGTACTCTCAGTTCATTATCATTTTCTACTTTCATAACGAGGTATGCCTCTTCGGAAAGCTTATTTCTGTTGCTCATCAGGCAAATCCCTTGGGAAATAAATTTATTTTTGTTTCTGAATGAGATACAGGGAGGCTCAAATAAACCGAACTATTGACTTAAAAATTCTGTAAATCAGGCTGAAGTGCCTTGATTCGAGTAAACATTTGGGCACACATGAAGCAAGTCTTTTGGGCAAATATTAATGCATATTTTATTATATCACTTTATATTTATTTCATCATCATGAAAAACGCTGCCTCCATATAGAAAAAAAGCTGCAACAGTCCCCAGCTGCCGTTAGAGTTGCAGTAGCGACAGTTATTGAAAATAAGAACACTTTTTATTTCCTGTATCTATGTTTTAATGTGTTTCTTCCTTTTCTCACCGTTCATCTTACTAAAACAAAACAACCTTCCCTACCTACATGAAGGCATAAGGTCTTGATAACCGCCAAGTCTTCATGCTAGTAACGAGGCATTGGTTTGTTTTAGTAAGAAAAAATATGGGAAAATGAAGAAACACATCTTTAAACATTACCACAGAAAATAAAGTGCTCTCCTTAACAAGAGCAGTCGCTGCTCCTACTCAAACGGCAACTGGTGACAGTTCCAGCTGTTTTCTGAATGGAGGCGGCCATTTTCATCCTGATGAAATAAAAAGCTTTGATATTCTGATGATTCTGACATATTAGCCGACCCATGGAAGTCTTCCACGAACTCTTCGGCGAGAAATCCCGTGTTCATTCGGCGGCCCTAAAATTCAGTGGCCGTCTCAGCGATATATGAGGTCTGGCAAGAAGTTCCAGGACTGATTTTTATGTGAGTCTGTCAATATCATACAAATTATTTTCATTCCATGGACTAATATATTTGACTGTTGGGCAGTGTTGAATCAGTCCTCATCTAACTAGCATCTTGAATGATAATTTGACTGGCAATTTAAAAACTCAGTGCGTAAGGCGTCTGTCATATTCCATGAGTGAATTAATGCTTCATCACATTTTGTCTCTATCCGATAATACAGCTTCAGCTATCCATCAAATGTTGCAAAAAGTATCTTGACAAGTTGTCTCGTCATGCTCCAAGAATCTCGAATAGTTTTCAAGGCTTTCAGCCAGTAGAAATGACATTGAAAATAATGACCGATTCAGCCATCAGAATGGTTGGTGATGGTTGGGGTTGAGGTGGATCTGAGTGTCTTCAATACTTACTAAAGCCCTTAAAGGGTATTCAAAACTATTGGAGCATAACAAGGAACTTACCAGGAACCTTCAACAACGTTTCATGTGTAGTGTCGTGTCCAAGGAGCAGACGACACGACCAGCATCCAGTGTTGTTGAATGGGACTAGACCAGCGAGTCAGAGACTTTGAGAACAAGTTTTGTGCTGTGCCCGTTTTTACTGGAGGAGTGGCTTTTGTCAAGCATGGACGTGGTTGAACACTAACTGCTCCAAGTGAGGGTTCTCCTCTACCCCACATGACACTTATTAGTTTTTTCAAATATCAAGCCAATAGATTAATTATGGAGCTCCCAACTGGTCTTTCATTTTAACCCACGGTGCTAGGCAAAGTGCCATCCTGGCCCTAGCACTACACATGGATTACTGCAGCTGTACTGATCAGTTTGAGACAAAATGTGATGAAACATAGCTTCACTGTGGGAATATGACGAACGCCTTTCACATTCAGCAGCTACATTGCCCGTCAAACTCTCATTCAGGATGCTAGTCAGGTGAGAGCTGACACAACATTGCCCAACAGTCTAACCAATCAGTCCAAGGAATGAAAGTAATTTTTGTAATATTGACAAACTCACAAAAAAAATCAGTCCTGGAACTTTATTGCTAGACCTCGTATGCAGCAGCTCCTCTTTCCCATACTTTACGTGTCCCCACCTACTACCCTTGGAGTCCCCATTCATCTCATTGAAGAGAGGATGACTTCCTCGCCGGGGTGAGGTCTCCTCACCTACATTTATTGGCCATTTTCCCTATAGATCCCAACCTTGTCCGCTTCGTCCGTAAAAACCATATCGATCACTTTGCATGCAAGCCTATGAGTGAAATATACGGATATGGATACGAGATGGTAAAGACCCAACCGGCAGCATTCTTGCGATCCAAGAATAAGCCATCCTGTTCTGTCCCACCCTGAAGAGATCCCGCTGGTTTCAAACTCTCTCTCGGACGGAGGAAAACCGGACACCAAGTTTTGTGCGGGGGGTTTCCCGCGTAAAAGCTCATATCGAGGTGTGAACATGACTTAGTTATGAGGGGGTATGTGCGCAAGTCGCACAATGACTCTCACTCCCTTTTCCAAGGACGGATCCGACAGTCGCGAAAGCCGGAAAGAAAATTGCGAGTTCGAGAGCGGGAGCCAGACACGCCAACCCGCAAAAGTCTTCCATGGACTGTTTCTCGGGAATTTCTGAACTCTGTCAGCAGCCCTAAAACTCAGCGATCCTCTCTACGATATGAGAAGCAGCCCCTCTATTTCGTTATAAAGAATGACCTGTGGAATACTTCCAACAAGCCGCTTCAGGGAAGAAGGAACCGGTCATGCGCACTTGGCTGACATACACACGCCGTAGCATTATATATATACTAGCGAGTTTGTTTGCCCTTTGGGCAAGCAAACTCGCTATAGTCGCGCCTGCGGCACTCCATTACTTTCGATAGTGATTAATTCATTTATTTTTTGCGAAATGGGAAACAAGTATTCAAAGTACGTCCCCATTGACATGCGTGACATATGGGGTCGAAAGTCATGATTTTTTAGATGAAAATCATTACTTCTATGATTCTGTGTGCCAACTTGAAATCCTTTCTTTTGTCCCCTTTTGTAAGGGAGGAAAATATATTTTGAAATAGTTCCCCCAAAAAATATACGCTAAGGAGACATATTTCAAATTTGGATTTTTCCTCTACTCAGCCATTAAACAGGTACTTCAGAGGGAAGTTTAAATTTTATGTCTCTGTTTCGTTGGATCAAAAAACAATTCAAGAAAATGGGGCAGAAAAGAGATGGGTTTCAAATAAATTTTTTTAAATTTAGAAATGTAGACTCAGGGAACTCCATGCCACGTAGTTTCAGCCTTACACGTTTCCCCTTTTTAAAAATGCATTTGGAAAAGCGACCCACCCAAAAGCTGGGCTTTGATTTGACGCACAAAAAAGTTGCATTTTTCCTTATATCAGCATCACGTCCGTTATACGTGCGTCAGCAATTTTTCTATTTCTGGCCGATTCGGTAGGACATGAAAAATTTTTTGAAAACGTATCGTCCCCAATAAATATGAACCCCAAAAATATTTTGGAAATTTGACGTTTGACATTTGAGCTCCATGCGTCAACGGTCACATTTTTGCCAAGTTTCAGCTTTCCATGTGTATCGGTTTGATTGAAGCAAAGAGAACCATTTGAAAACATGTTCCCCAAAAGTTGTACCCCTTTGATATGAATCACCAAATTAGAACTTTTTCTAAACTTAGCATGTGAATATCTACTAATGTCAGTCAGCTACTCAAGATCATGAATCTAATATATATAGGCGATCGTGACTGACTGACTGACGCTAATTCTAACCATGTTCAAGAGAAGTTAGATATCTGAAACTTGGTACACATGTAGCGACTGGGATACAGAGTTCAGACAAAATCCGACTTTGGAGGTCCATGCCTTGGGGGGTACACATTTAGGGGGGGAAACGTTTTTCTTAAATACATTTTGTGACAGATGAGGATGGCATTCAGAAAGTCATCTGGATGTCCTGGGTTTGGTGGTGTAGTGGTAGCACACCTGACCAAAAATCAAGATACCCGCGTTCAATTCCCGGTCGATCCTTGGCGTTCTAACGGCCTATTATGTCATCCGAGTCGCGTTACTCGTGCCCCCTCCATAACAAAATTTTTTCTCAAGTAAAATGGAAAGACATGGAGAACTGAAACGTGGCATGGACATGCCAACCTAGACGATGAGTTCAAGAAAAATGTAAAATATAAGATCCATGTGATGGTGGGGCATATTTTAAGGGGTCAACGAGTTAACGCATTTTTTTCCCAGAAGTATTCAGCTGATGTGGTAAGACGAAATTTGATACATAACAACCTATTGGAATGCTGCGTGTAGGAAAATTCTGATTTCGGAAGTTATCGCCCTGGGGGCACAAATTTCAAATTGAGATGTTTTCAAATAATTTTTTTGCACTAGATGAACATGGAAAGCTGAAACTTTGCATATATAGGACTCCTGAGACATGAAGTTAAAGGAAAATGTTAAGTCTTGATGCATCGCTTTGGAATTTTTTCGAGGGGCGATGTTTAAAAATAAATTTTGTTGTGGACAGAAATGAAAAGATGGAACTTGGCATACGTATATGTGACATTATATTATTGAGTTGAAGGAGTATTCAGCTTTCACGGTTCATCCCCTCTGGGCATAGCTTTGGGGTGGGTCGGCTATTCCAAACATGCTTTTTCACCGGGGAAAAGAGAAAACAAATGAGGTTGGAACTTTGTGGGCATGTAGTTCTCTTAGGATTGATTTCGGTAAAAAAAAGGTACTTTTCGGTTAAAACGCCTCAGGGCACATATACAGTATTGCAAAAGGCGCATTTTCCCGAATTTTCTGATCCAGCAAAACAGATGGCGCATGAACGTTTAAACTTGGTAGAGTACCTGATGGATAGCTGAATAAAAAAAATTGCTTCATTACACTTCATATAGAAATGAAACTAGAAATAAACTAGGCACACTAGAAATAAAAGAGGTAATGATTTTGATAAAAATAAAGACTTTCGTACCCATGTGTCACGTATTCCAATAATACGTATTACTTATTATACGTGTTTTCTATTTCGCAAAAAAAATAATTAATCACCTACCAAGTTTATTGAGCCCCGAAGGCGCGACCATTGCGAGTATTGCAAGTATACAGGGTGGGGACGTCATTCGGCTATTTACTAAGTCTAGATATTTATTCAGAAGTAATATTTGTAGAATTTTGGAATTTTTTACATGGGTTTATTGGTGTTTCTGCTACATCATGGTAAATTTTCACACAAAATAGCCTTCTCTGGCCTCAATGACACGCTCCAGACGATCTACAAATGCCGTGATGCAGTCCGAAACGAAGTCTATGGACATCTTGACCTACTCCTTCTGGATGGCATATATCAGGGCTTCGATTTTGGTATGGTTGATGCGGCCAACCTTGCTCTCGAGGTAGGACCGCACATTGAAGTCCTTGGGTTTCATATCCGGACTTGAGGTTGGCTACATTTCCCTGGGTAGGAAGCCCGGAAATTCCTTTTCAGCCAGTTTTGAGTCTTGTTTGCAGTGTGAGCTGGAGCTCCGTCCTGCTGGAAGATCCAGTCATTGTTTCTGAACTTCATCTAGGCCTAGTCCTTCATGGGGTTCTGTAGGACATGCTGAAGGCACCAATCGGTCGTCACCTTGACGCCAGGTGGGATGAACACAAGGGAGGTCTTCCTGGACGTGCTGATCTCGGCCCAGACCATGATTCCGGCAGGGTGCTTTCCCTTCAGGTGGAATTTTTCATTTCCAGGGATGGCCTTGATGTTCTTGGCCACCACCCTGTTGTTCCTGAGATTCTGGACAGCTTCAACTATGAGCAGTTTCTCGTCTGTGAGCACGAACTTGCTAAGATACCCTTTTTTCAGCCTGCTCAGTAGCTTTCGGGAACAATCCAGCCTCTTCTGCTTCTGGACATCAGTCAGGAGCTGCCGCTTTTGTATGGAGTAGGACTTTGTACCCAGATCCTCATGCAAGATGTCCCACACTGTCTTGGGATCAATGACGGCCTCCTTGGCCATCTTCCTGAAGGACCTGTGTGGGTTGAAGGCAATCTTGTTCCGCTGCTCTTGATTATCTCTGGCGTGCGGATGGTCCTCTTTTTCACACCCCTGGGCCTGGGCAGACCACTGCCATACCTCGTATAACGGTTAATGGTCTTATAGACCATGTTTGGGGTGACCTTCAGGTTCTTCAATTCCTTCATGAGGTCCACTGGGCGGTTTCCGGCCTTGTACCTCTCCACAACGAGGTCGTAGATCTCCGTCATCGTGAGGCAGATTCTTGTCAATCCAACTTGATTTGTTTACAAATGGCTAACCCTACCATTAAAAATTATTATAGGAAAATTTTTTTAAAATGTCACGCAACCTTACGCATCCATGTTAAAAATAGCCGATTGACGTCCCCACCCAGTATAATAGAAGTATGATCTTTTATTTACTCAGCTATCCATCAGGTACTTCTTTGCCAAGTTTAAACTTTCATGCGCCCTCTACTTGATCAGAAAATTCGTGAAAATTCGCTTTTTGCAATGTATGTGCCTTGAGCCGTTTTAAGCAAAAAGAACCTTTTTTTTTACCGAAATTCACCCTCTGTGAACTACAGGCCCACAAAGTTTCAATATAATACTTTTGCTCTTTTCGCTGGTGAAAAAACACGTTTGGAAAAGCCGACCCATCCAAAAGCTGTGCCCGGAGTGGATGGACTATGAAAGCTGAATACTCCCTCAGTTCACTAATATGTCACCTATCTGTGTGTCAAGTTTCACCTTTCCATTTCTGTCCAATTCGCCACGACTATTTTTTTCATCAAAACATCGACCCCCGAAAAAATTCCCCAAAGGGATGTATCGAGACTTAACATTTTCCTTTACCTCCTTGTCTCAGCAGTCACATTTATGATATATTAGATGGATAGATAGATTGATATTTAATTTAATATCTGCTGAAAATAGTTATTTCTTATGTGCCGAGAAGCATGCTCAAATAGAAGCACTTCAGCCTGATTTACAGCATATTAAAATCACTGGCTTGGTTTTTTTTCTTTTAGCCACCCTATTCTGTAAAGAATGAAAGCATACAGATTTCCACCTGTCAGAGCGATGTCCGCCCGAGAAAAAATTATCTGGCTCGAAATACTTGTGTGTGAACGGCCAGTTGGACTTCAACTGAGGAGGACGACTACTTGGTTTCAAATCCAGCCCTTAGGCACGTGGTTGTTCAACCAGATGGAAAAGGGATCGATGTTTTTGAAGCTGTGCTGCAATATACCGTGCAATGATAGACTCAAATTTTTAATATGTTCTTCTGTCCTCATCGTTGACAAAAGCTGATGCCTTATCCTAATTCTTTGTTATGTTGATTTCGCCTCTTCTGACGTGGCTTGAATTTTTTTGGACCTAATGTTTGTGTGTTGATAAAATTCAGAAAATTCGGTATCTTCATTAATGGATTATTTGATTTTTTCTTCTGCTTCCTTTTGGCGAAAAGAAAGCTTCATCATACATTTTCTCTGATCTACAAATATGCAAAAATAATTGACTTCTTATTTCAACTGTCTTTGATGCGAAACAAACTACAGCTGAGCAAATATGCATTATGGACGGATAATTAGCACCAAAAATTCATGTTGAAACCGCGATGCTATCTTCAGCTGGTCATCCAGGATAGACGATAGCAGCGAGGTCCTTCGGAAGTTATGTTACATCATCAATCTCAGAAAAAACGCGAGGAAAAAAAATTATTTCGTTCATGTTTTTTGCTTCAATGTTTCATCGAATTTTTTCTATTCCATGTTTCGTAGTTTCGAGGTTTTGGTGACGATGTTCTGACGTGATACCCTTTTCTTGCACCGTGACATATACAGTGCAAAAGTTTCTGACCCATAGTGCAAGAATTGATGCTAAAACCAATGCAGGTTCCAGTGAAGACATCCTACCTATATACATGAGCTACGGGTCTGCAAAGACCAAGAAGATCTGCCTCTGTGCCTGGGCTGATCTGGGATGATGCAGACGGAGCCTCTTGCCACACAGGAGGCTTCACGTTCTTAGCCATTGCAAAGACTGACGTTTGAGACAATACGAGGTTGAACAAAGAACTGTGCGGAGCATCTCGAAAAAATGTGGTATAGGTTCCCGTAAAGTGTTTTGCATGGGTCCCATCCCTCTTATCCTGCGTCCATCATTACTACAGTAGGCTTCTAAAAGAAGAAAGGAACCAGAACGACAAATGTCAATCGTCGATTCCTCTAAAGCTTCAGGACGTAAATCCGACGTTCCCAAGGCTGGGTAAAATCATTTGTATTGATAAAGGAGTTAGTTCCTGAGGTGCTCCTGACTATGTGGAGTGCGAATTAGGCAATCTATGCACATTAGACTCGTCTAAATCTTCATTTCAATTGCTCAGAAAAATTCGTAACATATTGTATATTAGCAGGCACATTGAAGGTTATGGTTTTTAATAATTTATTGATTTATTATTATTATTATTATTATTATTATTTTTCCAATTTAACTACGCTTGGAAAAGAAAGTAAACATGTTCCTAAAGCGCAGGGAATGGGATTAGAGAGGAACACTTCAGAAAGTAATGTAAAACTTTGTCGTGTAAATGTACAGCAAAATTTGGTGGAAATTTTGAACATCTTATGCAGTCAGGCAAAATACTTGATGAATGTCTGAACAATGTATAGTTAACTGTGTTTCTATTTGCAGTAATAAAAAAGTTATGACTTTTTAAAATGTGCTATTTTTTGTGGTCCACCCTGTAGAGCTTGGAAAATAATAGACTTGCTCTTTTAAGATTCAACGCGGCATTACTGAAGTGCACTCACATTGTCTTTGAAGATCGTCGGCTTGAATTGCCCGGTTCGTAGAATTTAGGACTTCGAGAAGCTTTTCAAAGTTCCTAGAATTCATATTATTTACAAGGTTCCCCAGAAGATAGACGTTTCTCTCATTTGTCATTTGCTTCAAATGCCTTCTGTCCTCCAAAGAAAGAAGTCCTGACTTGAGCAATTCCATGTGCACCATTCTATCTGCCAAGCATTCCATCATGGCACTCCAATTCCTCTGTATGCTTAATAGCCCTCTCAATAGTATCGATGGCTCAGCTCTCTCCTCTACATACAAAATAAAAAATATAGCATATGTAGACGTGAAGTACCTTGTCCCTAAACTCTAAGAACCCATTTGCCCGTGTATTGCTAAAGATACGCTTTTTAAAAGGCTTAAAAAAATAACCCTCGAAAAGGTTTTAATGTCATGCTTATAAGGACACCTCTATTTGCGATGCGCTCAAATGCAAAATAACTAGCCACTCTAGAAAACCATGCTATGGTACCAACTTCAAAGACAATATCTTCGGCTCAAATGAGTTTGCCGTGTTTTCGCATCAAAATCATTTTCGCCCTTTAACTTTCTCTTCTTCCAGTCGCAGTTCCAAGTATTTAAACCTTAAGGAATATCAGATTTCTAAGTCAAAGTTGATCTCTTTGTTATGTAAACAGGCTCGTATCGTAGCGTAGTTATTACTTACTTGCAAGTTTGTTTGCCCTTCGGGCAAACAAACTGGATAAACCTGGATGGGACTGGATAAAAGTGCCCAAATGGGTTTTAACGAAAACTTTATTTCTTCTGAAATGTGGACTCAGGGAACTCCATGCCACTCAGTTTCAGCCTTCCTCTTTTTGCTGGCAGAAAAAAAATGTAATTGGAAAAGCGACACTCCCTAAAGCAGTGCTCTGAGTATATGCACAACAAAAGTTGAAATTTTCCTTAAATCAACATCACGTCCGTTATGCGGGCACAAGCTCCTATTTTCCTATTTCTGCCTGATTCACTGGGATATGAGAAATTCTGTGAAAACGTTACGTCCCCAAGAGATATGCCCCCCCCCATAACGTTTTGGAAATTTGACATTTGATATATGAGCTCAGTGCTTCCCCAGTCACGTTCTTGCCGTTACAGCTTCCTATATGTCTTCGTTTGATTGAAGCATAGAGAACTATTTGAAAATATGTTCTCTGAAAATGTATCCCCCTATGACATGTATCACCAAAGTATGATTTCTCCTGAACTCAGCGTGCGAATAGCGACTTAGCAACTCATGACCCTCTATATATAATAAAAGTATAAATTTTTCTTTACTCAGTAATCCATCAGGTTCTTTTTTTGCAAGTTTAAAATTTCTAGCGCACTCTGTTTTGCTGGATCGAGAAAATACACATTTTGCAATATACGTATGTATGTATATGTATGTGCCTTCAGGCGTTTTGACCGAAAGGTATAAGTTTCAACCATATTCGTTTCACCAGCTCAATACGCAGGGGCGAAAAAAAAATTACGTGAAAACGTCGGCCCCTAAAAAAATGCCCCACAGAACATGGGTCTTACAGTTTTCATTTTTCCTGAACTCATCGTCTTAGTAGACATGTCCATGGGAGGTTCCAGGTTTCCACGTCTCTTCGTTTTACTAAGGCAAAAATGTTGCTATAAAGGGGTACGCGACTTGGAAAGCATAAGAGGCCGAAAGAAAGCCACGGAACGGCTGGGAATTGAACCCGGGCCTCCTTATTGCTGGTCAGGTGTGCTACCACAACACCACCGAATCCGAGACGCCCAGTCACCCCTCTCGATGCCATCCTAATCCGTCAAGATATACTGTATATATTTAGGAACTTCTCCCCTTTAAAAATGTGTACCGCAGGGCATGTACCTCCAAAGTCGGATTTTTTCTGAACTCTGCATCCCAGTCGGTACATGTGTACCAAGTTTCAGATTTCTAACTTCTCTGGAACATTGTAAGAATTAGTGTCAGTCAGTCAGTCACGATCGTCTATAAGTTTAGATTCAATTTATGTTCAATGTGTTTACGCGCGTTTGCCGAATTCTCTTTTTTACGTGAGAGCCTGAGGATGTGGTATGACCCTTCAGCTACAAATTTCTACATCAGGGGAAGCATCTTTCCTAGCAACACATAACATTGAAACAACATGTATTCAAAGTTGATTTAACACCCGGATTTTGAATCCACATTGAATCGATGTTGATTGAATGTTATGTGCTACTAGGGTTACTGTCTAACAACAGTCATGGAGGCTATCCAGCTCAAGTGGTCAAACTCAAAAAAATTCTGCCGCGCTTCAAATTTCGATTTCCTAGGGACATTTTATGCACGTTGTCATCCAATACCTAAGGATATATGCACCTTTTGGCTCTCTGGCTCTAACGGTTTTCGAGATATTTAGTCGCAAACTTAGTCTCCTAGAGGAAAATTGGCATTTGGGGTTTTATCGCTATCTTTAATCCTTTTCGAGCTAGGAAAGCGTATTTGGACTGTAATTAAAACTGAGACAGTGCAAAACCACATTATTAAATGCATCTTGTACTACGTGCAACATAAATTGAGTTACACAATTTCCAAATTTTGTGAATATTTCCTAATGTTGCACGCGAATTTTGAGCACTAGGATCCATGGTAATACAGTGAGATTTTACAACATTCAAGACTAATGCAATGGCAATGTTAGGAACTGATTTTCAACATCCTACTTCGTTTGAAAAAAAAATTAAATTAAATTTGAAGCAGGAATTTGCCCCTTTTTTGTCCAGAAGCGAGAAATCTGAAATTGGGAACACATGTGCCTTTGGGATGTAAAGTGTAGAAAAAATCAGACTTTGGATTTATATGCCCGGGGCACTCACTTCTTTTTTTGGGGGGAGAGATGCTTCTAATGAAATATATTTGCTTCAGTCGAACGGAGAGACATGGAAAGCTGAAACTTGCCATGGACGTGCCTAATGAGACACTCAGTCCATAAGAACATGCCAACTTTCATTTTGCATGCCATGATGGCATATTTTTTTGGGTGACGTTTAGCAAAACATATATTTCTCCTACCGAATTTGGAAGAGATTGAAAGGCGAAACTTGATACATGAGTACGTACTGGAACTTGAATTCATAAATTTTCAGACTTTGAAGGACAATGCCATGGGGGCACAGGTTTCAGAGGGAGATGATTTCAAATATTTTTTTTCCTAAAGTCAAACGGAGAAACATGGGAAGCTGAAATCTATCATGGACGTGACTGCTGGAGTTCTGAGTTCAGGAAAATTGTCAAGTTTTGGATAAATGCCCTGGGGGATCATCTTTTAAGAGGTCACGTTTTCAAATATTTTTTGTCATATGGAATAGGTAAAAAATAAATTGGCACACTAATCGCTTACGTGATAGTGAGTTCAGTAAATTTCAATTTTTGTGGTGCATACCATCAGGGTACAGTTATTTTCCGAATTGGCTTTTGGAAAGATAGATTTCCACCAGCAAAAAGAGGAAACGGATAAGGCGGAGACTTGGTAGTCACGTAGTTCTCCAGTACTGATGTCAGTAAAAATGCTAATTATTAGGTAAAACCTCTCAGGGATATTTTCTGCAAGAGGCTCATTTTCTAAAATCCTTTCTGATTCAATGAAAGAGATCTGAAGAAATTTGAAACTTTTGAACAGTTAAAAAATGAAAGTTGAATAATCGGAATAACTATTACTATGAAAATATAATTTCGCTCTCTTGTGGGACCCATTGTGACAGGCACCAGTTTTTAATACGTTCTAGCCACTTTCAAAATAAGCGAAGGAATGTGATTTATTTCACAACAACCAAAACAAAGGCGGACTAAGTTGAAAATGGACATGAGAATGAGTGTTACGGTGGTGATTTCCCGGTAAATTTAAATTTACTTATATATGCCCTTGGGACACATTTTTCCATGGATACGTTTTTTTTTTTTTCTTCTTCCAAAGAGAAATGCATGAAGAACTGAAAATCCGAACGAACGTGCCTAGTGATATGTTAATTTAAAGATATTTTTTACTTTGGAGATGTATCCCCTATGGGCAATTTTTTGTGGAATCAACATTGGTTCAACATCTGGATGTCGAATGAGCGTTGAATCAACGTTTAATCAAAGATGTTTCAAGGTTATGTGCTACTAGAGGCACTGACAACAAAGAAACTCTAAGCAGAACACTTATGCTCCTTCACATTTCACCGAATCGTGTATGCAATCACTGCGCCCTCTGTCAATAGTTACAAATATGTGCCGGGCAAGGGAACGAATAGGTCACAGACACAATAACATGTCTGTCGAATATCAGCTGCATATGACTATTTCTTAAAAAATTCATGACTAAAAAAATTCAATTCCTACGTCAAAATCCAACTTTGACCATATCTTTTCAAAGAACTCTCGAATGAAGCTGATAATTGGCAGAGATTCATAGGCCACAACGAATTTTTTCCAGTACCTAAATAATGACATATCTAGTAGGTAGGTGGCGCTGCTGTCTACATCATCGCCCTCTATCGGCATGCAGCACCACCTAGCGGCATGTAAAAAGCCTCATTCATTGAAGAATTTCTCTGTGAAATATCACCTGAATCTGACTTTCTCTTGGAAAGTTATAGTCAAAGAAAATAGGGCCAAGACTATAATAAACATGTATCACTGAAAATTGAGAGAGACAGTTATGATACTAAATCTGTTTGTCACCTGCAAGTATTGGTGTCTATTGACTTTGTTTTGAGAGGGCTTTTAATGACCGGAGTTGGGTGGAAATTTGAACTTATCCCTTTGGTAGCGTTCTTTGTCAGATGTACCTCTCGGTGCGAAAATTCTAAGAAGCTAAAGATATCCGTTAGTTTTCCAATGAAGATTCATAACGACAAGTAATTTGATGAAGCAATAAACATGCTGATGAACACAGATGTTTAACCAAATTGGGCAAAACGGATATTGTAAAGGAATCATCTTAGATAATGGAAAGCTCGACCATACAGAGTTTGTTTGCCCGAAATGCAAACAAACCAGATAGTCCATGGAAGGGTGCCATAGGAAAAAATTCATTGACGAAAATATTTTCAAATCATGGGCTTTCCTTAACTCAAAACCGAATTTGTGATTCATGCATCTAATTTTGCATATAAACGCCCATCAGTTCCTTTATCGGGAATGACTACTGAAATGCCTCATCATGAAGAAAATGAAAGTTGCGGGGAATTTACTTGGTGTTGTGGTCTTGAACCACATGTTCACTATAAATTGAAGCTTTCTGCGTTTGTTCAAGTGGAGGAAAATATATTTCCAAAAATCTTTTTTCGAAAAGTTGGACTTGCCTCAACATAACGATATTTTTTTAACTGAACATAGCAGCAGTTATTTGTGTTCCCTGTTTCCCTTTTTACTTCTGCATTATTTGCTGGGCATTTGGCAAATTATTTCAATTTTGCAAAATGACTCCGCAAAAAAATCTGACCTGCGTTCATGTATCTTGAGAGTAAAATTCTCCTTAAAATCAAATACTCAGTACGTACGCTTATGCCAAGGTTCATCTTTCGAAGTCTCTCCATATGGCTTAAACAATAAATTTCCTTAGAAAATTTCCCCCTTCTCCTAAGAAATGTGCCCATGGGCATGTGCAAAGCGGGTAAAAAAAAAGCTATATTTTATGAGTCGTCAATCTCTTTGAAGGCAGCCGATTTTGATTAAAATTGGCAAGTTTATAGGGCAACACAATTTGAGTTTGTAAGCCAAATTTCAGGGGTCTGACTTTAAAATTATGGAAGTTGTGTTGACGAAAATGTGCTGCCGAAAATATCGATATAACCTTGAGGCTGGGATAAAAGGAGGTCCGAATTCATTGATCTTCCATCCCTGCATGATGCTACGAAGGAAGATTGGGAGGCACTGCCTCAAAGGTTTATGGACCGCCCCTTAGATCTGAGGTGTCCAAGACCAGAGCCTTGCGTTCAATAGAATGGAGGGCACATGAGCACCTTTTCAATTGAAATGTATGTTCCTAAACCAAATCGTGTGCTTTCGTGTTTGGCATTTCTGCATCTGTGTTTCTTCTATTTCTTCGCTTCTTTGTTTTAGTCAGTTGTGAGAATTTTTAAGCTGAAAGAAAAAATTAACACTTTTTGATGATGAAAAGTAAATTATATGCTAATCTCATAGTTTTTTGCATTTTTATTTGCAACTTGGTAGCCAAACCCTAATTGAGTCCCCTATGTGTATACCAAATTTAGTAAAAATAAGTTGCATATAATGAGATTGACAGCTTACCAAAAATTGGTAGCTTTTTTTTGCACACCCTGTACCTCTAAGTTGAAATTGTTTAACTAACCATTCCATTAGCAGGTTATGAACTAAGTTTCAGAAGTTTATCAGACCTAAAACGTGGTTAGAATTAGCGGCACTCAGTAACTGAGTAAATCAGTCACGATGTTCCATTTAAAGGGATATTCTAAGGAAACTTTTGTACTTATGTGTATAATATCTCAGAAACGGAAGAGATTAGGAATCTGATATTGCATTAGGAAGCTAAAGAAATCATGTGCTCAGAGATGCCATAGTTATCGCACATAATCATGAATGCCATCGTGAGTTAATAGTCCATTAATCACCCTAATCGCTCAGTATGTATTCCTTTATTGTCCTGAATGCAATGCATCCATGTTACAACAGACATAACAGCAGCAACGCGCATCTCATCTAATATTCTGCCCATTTCCAGAAAATTTTCGGACTTGCAGGCAGCAACGCTCTCTCGGAATGTGAATTTACCGGTAGCAAAACGGTGAATCCTTACCGGTAATTTAAACGTAATTTCCCGGCAATTACCCGTATTTTACAGTATTACCACCTGGTTACCGGTGTCCCGAGAAAGCTACAGTAAAAAAATTCATAATTTTTTCTTCGTTTAAAGTCCAAATATTCCCTTCTGCAGCTCTAGAAATCAAAAATATAATTTTACTTCGGTAGTCTGAATAGAGAGAAACCTTAGGAAGGAAGTTTTGGGATGTGGAAACAGAAGCAGTTGCTGCATATTTTCAATTTTTTGGCATACGGAGCATCAAAATAAGGGGAAAATCTAGAGTAAGAGGCGGGAAGGTACTGGTAACATATGCAAATATTTAAATCATAGGCCCTAGATGTGTAAACCTCACTCTTATAAGTTACTGAATGCATACACAGCAACTCCAGATGTGAAATTCCATTGATCATTCCCTTGAAGCAGATAATGTGGTAACTACTGAAGAAGAACCAGAAATGTTGTAGCAGTCGAAAACAGAATCCCCTATGATCTTTTTATAAAAACCTTTTAAATTTTGTTAGTTGCATATGTTATGAATGATGTGGTATTTGAAGGTACTTCATTATTCTTAGTAGCTCGCTGTTTAAAAAATGTAAATTGTCCATTGCCTGCAAAGTAGTGAAAGTTCTGATTGGTGCAAGAAATCAGGCCTTCAAGAAAACATATAGTGGCCTTTGATGAATTGATGAATTTTTAAAATGAAGTTTGAGGCCGAATGCAAGGTGAAGTTTTACGTTCAGTTCCCCTAACCAATCGCAAAGCAATTCGATAGCTTGTTGAGGTCGCTCACAAGTTCAACCATGGTCAGAATCTCGCTTAGTATTTCTTGGCAACCATCGATAGTGATATCAATGCATTGACATTTTGTGATAATGATATGATTAAACTCACTTCTGGTATGAATACAAAAATGCAAACATCTGACGTAAATGATATGAAGGCGGGTTCTTGCGCGGTATGAATTTCTGATAGGAATTAGACTCTACCACCTGGTCCTCAGTAACATTATCGTGCCCATGAGTCTCTGTTCCATTGTCCGGAACAAAGAAAACATTTAGAGACTGGGGAAAAGAAGGAAAATTGGGGTAAAAAAAGAAGTCCAGATTATGAACAGGCAAGTCGCACCCACGGCCTTGGCTCAGGGCTGCCTTGTGAAGATGCAGTGAGGTCCGAGTCAGAACAGGCACAACTTTTTCTTCCTTTAGTTTTTTTATTACTTTCATTTATTTAAGACTATGGGTGACGTCATACCATATACTCCGCTAATTCTCGTAAGTATCGTATGTCGGCACGTGACGTGGAGAAGAATCTGAGCTAAATATGCCAAAGGCACCTTATCCTAGGCTTCAATCGTATTTCAGGCGTAGGAGGTGTATTTGAAAGGGATGAACAATAAAAATATTTGCTTTGAATCAGAAAATCTCTGCCAGAATCATAATTAAAGCATCACTTGTAAGGAGTGGAAAGAAGCTCCAGAGACGTTCGAGCCTACGCCCATATACCGTCGTCATTGATTTCCGCCCGTGTTAATTTCCGCTTGATTTCGGTCTACGAAAGAAAACGAATAAATAAATACATAAATCACAATATTATGTATTTTAACATGTAAAACGAACTGCAAAACGTCATATGGATGAGTTTTCGTCATTTGTAAATTACCGGTAACATTACCGATAAGCGACAACAAGATATTTACCTGCAAATCGGTAACGTTACGGTAATGTTACTGCACTCACAACCCTAGAGACTGCATATTGTATTGATGGGATGGGGAGGTCGTAAAAAGGGAAAAAGTTGAGTTCAGAAAAGTTTTTTTCCAAGTTCATTTCCCCAAAATTCCCTTTCGTCAACATTATTGCTCTCACTTGTCACCATCGGCATTGACACTCATCTTTTGAACCTCATTAACTTTTGACTCTTTAATAGTGTACGGCGTGCACAAGGATTCAGGGAGGACAACCCTTTGAGCAAATATTTTCAGGAATGACTTTACCCGCTACAGAAGGTGACCTTTCTGGAGACATCCCCCCCCCCCCCATTGAGAAGTGGCCTGAATGTATTTTCATTACCCTTAAACAAAGTGCAGGCCGTGCAATGGAAATATCCAGTCTTCACCTCCTAATAAAAAGTGTACTTAAAATATTGATGGAGAGTTCCTACACGTCCGGTTTTGCAAATTGAATGAGCCAATAGGGTGCATCCGATGCTTCAGGGTGTCCCTGCTATAAGACCATCTGACGGTTGCAGGAGGGTCACCCTTTGTCCTGCGAAAGGAAAAACGTAATCTGTTTCGTTAAGGAGTGCTTCTAGAACTCAATAACGCTTGCCCACACGCAGCCACCGTCACTTCGGGCGCCATCAGTAAACTGGTCCGGGACTTCGTGCAGCATCCTCTTTAGAACCCAAAATTGACCTCCAATGACTACTTTTATTTCTTAAACATAAATGCCCTTCCCCGTGGTCGTAGGCTTCAGAGTCATAGTGTACTGAGTCTTCATTTTCAGGCATTTCAAAGAGATACCCAGAGTTGAAGTAGCTGATGCTACTCTCCAGATCAGTCAATAACAATATCAGAATGTCCACTTTCCTAGGTCATTCGGTTATAAGGCTCAACAAAGTTGATGCGATATGAATAAAAAGCAATCAAGTGAAGGAGGAAAACTTCTCGCGATACTTCCTTTAAAGTGAGCTCGAGATCATCCAAGGGTGCTATTTTCTGAGGGAGTCGCATATGTCCATATGCTATCAGTATTAGCGAGGTCGAGTTATTGTAACACTTTTCACAGAAAAGTTTAAAAAGTACTCACATGGCTGCACTAATGAAGCTAACACCATCTGCAAAAATTATCTTCATAGAATTATTTCATGAATTATATTACGAATTATATATAGAATATTTCATATTCTAATGCACCTGAAAGGACGATACAAAAAAAAACTCTCTCATTGCAAGCATCCTTGAATTACGTTCTGAAATCATGAGCAGCTTCATGGTGCTATGTGCATCCCAATCACACGACTCGAGTGAATCACATCAAGTAAAGCAACATATTTGTACTGTTATTACTGACCTTACTGCTACCTTACCAGAATCCTCCAGCTTCCTGGTGATATCATCTCTTCCCAATTCCTGCAGTATCATTTGAAGAGATGTCAGTGCCTGGCGGTGATCTCTTTTGTAGAAAATGAAGAAAAGTATGTCAATCTTGTCCAAGTAAGTCTTATCTTCTTTTAACCGCATCTCCTCTTCCATCGTAATGGAGTTATGCCTTGCCAAAATATCTATGAATCTGTCCATGTCAACAATATTGTCTTGCAGGATGCCCTTAAGACGTCTTAATGCAACTCCACAATCCATTTTCCTGCATCAAAACCATCACATAAGTGAGGAAAGATACTACTAGTAATAATACAAATATGATTTCTTAGTCATTCAATGAGATAACTTTGTTCGAAAAACGTATGCAAAAAAGAAATAATTGCCGAATGCTTTTGGGGGGTCCACTTTTTCCATACCTGAAATATTTAGGGTGGATTTTTGAACAGAGCATTATCCGATAATACTGCTTTATTTCAGAGAAAATGCATTGTAAATCCGGTAAATAAAGCTGCATTATCGGATAGTTCTCTGTTNGAGGAAAAGGGAAAGGCATGATCCTTTTTAGTGCCTACAGATATTACATCTGGTAAACAGAAGGCAATTCACTCCATCAGATTAACTGATGCTCACCATAAGTCATCAATTCCTGGACGCCCAGATGAGACATCTCTTGGAGGAAAACGAGGCTTGAGTTTCTTCAGATATATTCCACATATTTTGATTCATTGTTAGTTTGACAACTCCCGACATGAGGAGGATGTCCATAGGCAATCTATATACCACGTACATAATAAACGGCTGAAGTCTATTTGGCCAGATTTTGTCCAGTGAACTCCTAGGTTTCTCAACTGATTTTCATCATCGATACCTCATTCGATTTGCAATTTCCTGCAGATGGTCCAACTCATTTTAGATTTTTTTTCTGAGTTGACCTTTTACCTGACCAGGGTGACCATTCCCATTCATATTGAACTCAATTTTCCTATCATATATCATTCGAAAGGCCTGAATTTCCTCTGTTATAATTCGTTTTTACATCGCAAAACTCTTGACGTTTGATCCTGCTGTGGTCAATCTAAATTAAGAGAGCACTGGCGCCACCTCTGTACAGTCTAGGTAACTGCTACCGTACGGCACCCATTTTCTATGCTAGACATCTAAACAAAGCTCACACTTCTTAGTTGTACTGACAAGGAACACTACCCAAGTGATAATTTCAGATTTTCACCAAACTTTGGTCATTGAAAGGCTCTCAGAACGAAGTCAAATGCAATAACTGCGCCCTCTGTCAATGTCAACAAATATGTGCCGGGCAAGGGAACGAATAGGTCATAGACACAATAATATCTCCGTCAAATATCAGCTGCATCTGACCTTTCCTTAAAAATTTATGACCAAACAAATTTCAAATGTTAGGTCAAAATCCATCTTTGCTTGGCCATATCTTTTGAAAAAACTCTCGTATGCAGCTGATAATTGGCTGAGAGATTCATAGGCCTGGAGGAATTTTTTCCAGTGACTAAAAAATGGCATAGCAAGTAGATAGGTGGCGTTGCTGTCGACATCATCGCCCTCATTCGGCATGCAGCACCACCTAACGGCATGTAAAAAAGCCTCATTCACTGAAGAACCTTTTTGTCAAATATCACCTGAATCTGACTTTCCTTGGAAAGTTATAGTCAAAGAAAATTGGGCCAAGACTATAATAATCATGTATCACTGAAAATTGAGAGAGCCAGTTATGAGCCTAAACCTATTTCTCAGCCGCAAGTTTTGGTGCCATTTGATTTTGTTTTGAGAGCCCTTTCAATGACCATAGTTTGGTGAAAATCTGAAATTATCATTTGGGTAGTGTTCCTTGTGAGAAGTATTCGTTGAAGTATTGAAGGAGTGAGTTGCATCATTCAAGCACTAAGCTCCAGTTCTGATCCAGATAAGGAAGCTACTCCGATGGACCATTTGTGGTATAATTGCACAGTTGAACGCACAAAAGTGCTTTCAACTATGATTACTTTCCATTGAGAATATTTTTTTGGCTGATTCCCGCGTGTATGTTTTACCGTCTCCAAAAAACATGAGAGCAATTCTAAGGCTCATTCAGCATCAATGAGACTGGGTGATTAAAATGCTTCAAGAGGGTTTAACGCAACAGAAAGTTACGCCCTCTTTGACCCTCTTGGAATGAAATCTCAGGACACCATCTTCAGGGAAGTAGTGATTCTGAAAGTCTTGTTTTGCTAATCATGATGAGGCTACGATTAAATCAAGTATAGCCGACACGAGAACATCTTAATCACCGCGGGAATTCCTGCTATGTTAACTCTTAATTTGTGGGAATCATTTCAATTTCCCGTTGCTCTGCAACTGCGTTTTCTCGCAAGCCTTGGTACATTTCTCATGTTTTTTTTCAGAGACGGTATGACATGCCTAGAGTTATTAACTCGTATTTAATCAAGCGACATTTGAAGTTAATTCATGGCTTAGAGAAAATCTATATAGGCCTACTTCTGACGTGGCATGTTCACAGAGCTCAAAGGTTGGCGAGTACACGTTAGAAATTTTCAGGCAGTGATTTACTTTTTCATCAAAAGACTGGTATAATGCCATAACAACTCCTACTATGCAGGCGAGCGCTATACGAGGGATTATGCAAAAGGCCGCGGCAACTATTTTTTCCCTTCCGCTCATCGTGATGATTATATTTTTCCTTTGTTCCTTCATTATTCAAGAGTGTAAGGAAAAATATCCGGAAAAATTGAAGTGATGGAGACGCGGAAACGGAAATCGGATGAAGGTGAACCGGTTGAATTTCCGCCGCCGGTCGTGGAGGAAATCCGGTACGCGATTTTGTTGTTTTTTTTCCGTCGTGGGATGAAGGGAAGCGAGATTCTTCGGGAGCTTCAAGCGACTTACGACGAACATGCTCCAGGCAAGACGATGGTCAACAAATGGATTTCGCGATTTGAAAGTGGAAATTTCAGCGTCCACGACGATCCACGTGAGGGACGCCCCCGAAGCTCAACGGACGACCAAAATGTGGCGGCAGTGAAGGCGGCGATAGACAACGATGGCAGAATCACCCAAGAAAAGCTCGGGGCAATGCTGAAAATCGGCCAGGAAGCTGTCTCAAGGATCCTGAATCGCCTTGGTTACACCAAGAAGTCTGCAAGATGGGTCCCCAAGCTTTTGACGCCTGAACAGAAGGAGGCCTGAGTCAAGTTCGCCAAGGACTTTCTGGAAAAATTCCGGAATGGAGAATCACCCGATTTCAAGAAAATTACCACTGGAGATGAAGCCTGGTTCTACAAAAGTGAACCAGAGACCAAGAAACAGTCCAGGGTGTGGTCTGCGAAAGGGGCGGTGCCCCCCATCAAAGCCATCCGCCAGAAGACCGCCACCAAGACCATGTTCGCCATCTTCTTCAACTTCGACGGAATCGTGGCGTCCGTTCCACTCGAAAAAGGACAAACGATGACATCTGCAGTGTACACGACGAAGTGCCTGCCCGAAGTTCTCAAAAACATCCGCAGAGGTCGCCCCAAGTCCGTCCTGCGCAAGAACTTTCTGCATCACGACAACGCCCCAGCGCACAAAGCGAAGAACACGATCGAGTTCCTGGCCGCTTCCGGCATCAACGTCTTGGAGCCGCCACCTTACTCCCCGGACCTGGCCCCCTGCGATTTTTGGCTCTTTCCAAAGATGAAGGAGCCTCTCCATGGGAAAGTCTTCGAAACCGAGGAAGAAATCGCCGTCGCAGTCCAGGAGCAGTTGGATCATTTGGAGAAGGCCGATTTTGAAATCTGCTTCCAGCGCTGGATTCACCGCCTCCAGAAATGCATCAATATCGGCGGGGAATATGTTGAGAAGTGCTGAATTTTTTTCGGTTTGGGATCATGAATAAACATGCTTCATGGAAAAAATATGAAAAAAAATTTGTCTACATTATTTCTTTGAGTTGCCGCGGACTTTTGCATAACCCCTCGTATGCATAATATTTTAAGAGACGCGGATGATTGTGTATTTTTAAAGGGGCGAATACGGATGAGTTACCATCACAGAAGACGGTATCACGAGGTGTCCTCGTTGCTCACATTCTCAAGGGGGCTAAAACTTTTTCGAGTTATCGTTGGTTACTCGGAGATCCTCAGAAAAATATGAATTATTGTCCTTGCCCATGGCAGCTGCATCTATTGCATGCACAAAAAGACACGTTCACTATTCGGTTTACATAATCACTTTGAGCAACATCCTTAGTTCCTAGGCTTGCTGAAACGGGGAAAAAATTGGTTAAACATTTACGCATTGTTGCTTGTCATCAATATCTAGGAACAATATTATTAGACAAGGAATGGAAGTATGTTTGCGGAAAGCCAGCTCAGGGTCAATCAAAGGGCAAAGAGGACTTTTCTATTAATCTACGAGGGCGAGTCAATAAGTAAAGACAAAATAATTATTTATAACGAATAGTGCTACCGTGCAGGTAGAGTGGTTGTTCGGTGGTGAAGGTTAGTACCTCCTATGTATGTAGTTATAAAGTCAGCCACATGAAGGACGGAAGTAAAAAAAAAATGGCGGCACCACTAGACATGTACAGTTGCGGAGCAGCTTGCTGTTATCAGATTTTTACAGTCAGAAGGTGTGAGGACTGCCTATATCTATCGCAGGATGGTTAGACAGTATGGAGGTAACTGCATGAACCGCAAAAATGCGTAAAAGTGGGTGGAACGGCTGGAAAATGAGCGACATGAAATGAGTGATCTGCATCGCCCAGGACGATCAAAAACTGAACAAACCAAATGTGGTTGCACGCATAAATGAGATTGTGTCGGCTGATCGCAGGATTACACTCAGTGAAATTGCACGAGCTGTGGGGGTTATTCATGGGACAGTACACACCATTGTGCACGATGAACTCAACTTCCCAAAAGTTAGTGCAAGGTGGGTTCCCAAACAACTGACCGAGGAACACTGGGCCCGTCGAGTTGAAGTGTGCACAGCCTTGTTGGACCGTTATGAACGTGCGGGTGATGATTTCTTGTCGTGCATCGTAAGAGGTGATGAACATGGGTTTTCTATTATGAGCCAGAGAGCAAACGGCAGAGCATGGAGTGGAAATACCCTGGATCTCCCAGGACCAAGATGTTCAAAATTCAGCACACAGTGCAGAAAGACATGGTTACTGTGTACAGTCCTGACCTCGTACCATCGGATTATAAACTATTCGGTCCCTTAAAAGAGGCATTACGAGGCCAAAAGTTTGCTGACGACGACGCTGTAGTGAACGCTGTCCGAGTCTGGCTGCGACACCAGTCCAAATAATTCTTTGCTGGATTAGAAAGCTTGTAGCAAGATTGGACAAATGTATCAGAGTGCAGGGGGATTATGCGGAAAAATGACCTAAAATTTGTACTTTAAAGGTTCCTTCAAATGTACGAAATTCATCTTTGTGTCTTTACTTACTCACCCTTGAATTATTTTTGTTACTATTTTTATTATTATTGACAATTTTTTTCCCATAAGACGTATTAGACTCACATTTAAACCAGAACTCGGTCAAGCAAATAAAACATTAGAATATCTTATTGTAAACTACACGCTTCGCTAAACATTGGAAGACTCTGTCTTGAGGAAAAAAAATGAACTGGGATATTGAAAAGGGCGTGGCAACGACAAGATTTACAGCAATACGTTGCTTTTATTAATTTTTTTCCGAGGCGACCTTACGTAGTAAGATCTGATTGGGCATTGTGACATTTTACCATGTCGGCGCCGTGTCAGGGTCCCTATAGGTAATCTGATTTTCATCCGATTTTCTCAGAAACCCCATCGAATACAAAGGATCGGACAATGTGATGGGTCTCACGAGACGCAAATCGGATCTGAACCTATGATCTGAAAGGATTAATCCCTATTATGGCATAATGCAAGTAGGAAGACGGATCAATGCCGCGAATATGGGGGGAAGAGGGACATAATAACCCAGCGTGCTTCGTGCCTGCAAGAGGATTGCCTGGGGGAGGTACAGTGGACGAGGAGCAAACCACTATGACTCTTCTGTCAGCCGGACGTAGGGGTCGATATCGCGTACATCTCCTTTCCTCCTTCGTCACCGGCCCTCTGCGCCATTACACCTGAGGGCCCTTCGATAGACCAGTGCTCGGTTGGAATTCTTCGGACCGATCTCGACTACAACGTCATTCCGATCTGCGGGTTCGCGGGCCCGGAGAAGACTATTGGAAAATCGATGTAGGCCTGTGGGACTCGGCGTGGGAGCGCATCGTAGCAGAAAGTGAAAGCTGACGACGAGCAGGTCCGCTTACGTTCCATCATCAAAGACAACGCGTGATTCCTCCTCCGATTCCATGTGCTTCCCTTCGCTGCCCCATGTGACGAAGCCGAGTGAGTCTTTCAATCCCGCAATCCTCTCACCCTGTGCATTTCCATCGGTGCTATATCCTCGTCTTTGAATAATTCATCGGCATGGTCAATACACGGCCGCGCTGGACTTCCTTTACACTGGGCATCGTTGAGGCTTTGCTGCTCATTCGTGTGCATTGCTGTTTTTATGGTTTGAAGGCTTTGTTCATAGTGCTGTCCGTAGGCCAGTGAGTTCCTTGAAAACCCCCACCAAGTTTTGAGGGTTTTGCTAAGGAGAATCTCTGCTACGCCGTACATGGTGAAAGATTATTTTAAGTCATCTAAAAGGAAAATATAGTGCGTTTTAACGGTTCGTGCACAATAGTATTCGGAAAAGCTTTGTTTTAGTCTTATCTTCGTCAAGTATCACTAAAGCAATATTTTAAAAGATAATAAATTATTTTCCCATATACGGCTGGCATTTACGAGGTAGAACCCCTCTCGATTGTATCGATCATGCGTTACTTGATGTTGAGTTAGAGACTCACCTTTCCACGTGGAGAACCGTTTATAGCCATCAATGAACTTCTTGGGATGGTTCACGCATCCACTTGTAAACTATCCCCTGATTAGATCTCAGATTCACCTGGGAAAGCTTTAAGTCTTTATCGGTCAAAAGATCAAAATGGCTATAGTTCTCCGCGTTTCATATAAGTCTGTCCCAACTCACAACCCAATGACGTTAGTGAAGCTAGCAAGCCGAGAAAAACCACGGGGATGAAGGCCATCAGGTGCTGGTACAGAATACCAGAGGCATGAAAGAGCCAGACGCGCATCCATAGGACCAGACTGAGGAGAGAAGCCCAATATGCCGCTAATCTGCAGGAGAGACTTGCTTTGAACTCAGCTGAAGAGTGGTAGCAACTGGAGTGGTAGCGAATACGAGTATTCCGGGTATTCTTCAATCGTCTTATGCAGTACTGCAGTCAATTTTTACGATCCACGGCCACTCAG
This sequence comes from Darwinula stevensoni, assembly GCA_905338385.1. Taxonomy (NCBI): domain Eukaryota; kingdom Metazoa; phylum Arthropoda; class Ostracoda; order Podocopida; family Darwinulidae; genus Darwinula; species Darwinula stevensoni. Next base: position 47,546 of record CAJPEV010000659.1, on the reverse strand, counting down.
CCCAAAATTCTCTCAACGCGTGACCAGGCAAGAACATGTACAAATGCAAACTAGTTCAGCTCTTGGCAAAAAGTAGAGTTTTGCTAAAAGAAACCCTCGTTTTCATGAATCGGAATTGTCTTTTAAAGTTTGACTAGATTCAAGCAAGATCTCCAAATAGCAAAATTCTACGAAGTCAGCCTTTTTTGTAAAAATGTCTTACTAGCCCAAAAACGAGGTTTCTGAATGTGGTCATAATGCTTTTCAACCAACACCATTTGTCTATGTGTAGCCTCCAAGTAACAGTTGAGTCCCTCCGTATACATCCACTTCAGACTACTCTAAACCATGTGGCCCTTTTTCCATCCCTTCAGTGGTTCTGATTTGCGTACCCGAACTCTGTGGTCCGTGTCTTAGTTATTTTCCCTTTATCACTGATGAGACAGTTTGTCTACCGTCTGGGAAGCTGCTGATGTCATTCCAGTCTCCGAGGTGGGGGACCTCTCTAGTCCGTTCAAAGTACTTTCTGCATTCCGTCCATCAGTAAGCTATGGTTTTTGAATCCCTCATTAATACCAGGTTAGAAGTCTACCTTGAGTATCATTGGCAAGCAATATGGCTTTCGCTCAAATTTATCACTCTTTAGTCGCTGTTATTTCTGAATGATTCGAAGCCGTTCGTAAGTGAAAGCGACTGCGAAATAACCTTACTGCTGGTGGTCAGACCTTCTCTTGTATTTTAACACGCCGGCCATATTGGCCTGGTGACTTTCCTGGACCAAAATAAATGTTTGCATCCCTTGGAGAAGGTGAAACACGGCGCACCGGTGTGCCCCATGGCGGTCGACCTGTTAATGTCTCCGGACACAGAGGGCTCTTGTGCAAATTTCAAGACTATGGTGCTCATGGCTCTCTTCATCACCTCATTCATAGTTTTCTCTGACCACTAGCAAACTATATATGGTTAGTTTATTCATGGTATATTCATGCAGGAAAAAAGTACCGATGAATCCGTTCGAAAATATATTCTACCTTGCAATAGCAAATGGAGACTCGATCATCGAGCTGTAAACTGTTCCAACCACGAGAATTTCGAAGATCCATTGAGACAATTTGTTCATTTGATGATTGATTAATAACATGAAATCATTTATAGGATTCCAGGGAAGAGAAACAAAGATCCGCTGAGTGGGATGATGTCGGCGCCCCCAGGTGCAATGGATGAAGACGTCACTGGAGTCCGACAACAGAAGATCAACAAACAGGTATGTCTCCACAGGAGGAGAGGCAGAATTTCACACATGAAGAGGTGATTTCAAAACGCTTAATAATATCCAAACGCATCGGTTCGCAACTATATGGAGAAAATGGACGATAGATGGATTTATAAAGGAACGGAAGAATTCCCCCAGATATTCCGTATGAAGCGATTTGTTATAAAATATTGCCTCTGTCACGCAGAGCGATGCCAAAGGAACCATTATATGAATCTAATCGAATAGTCGGAATGGATACATCGCTTTTTGAAAATCACCCCTTCGATCCTCTCCTATCTATGCAATAATTGTGACGCCTCCTTTTGGTGCGCGATGGGCAGCGTCAATTGCTGGAAGCGAAGCAGAAGCAGAAGAGAAGTACGGCGAACATCGTACAGGCATCGGATCGAGTCCCATCGGCCAGCCTCAAAGCCTTTCGGGTGAAAGATGAAAATTCCCCCCTCGTTCTTACCGCTCCCAAGAAGAATGAGAAACAAGGCGAGGGACACGCATTTTCCGCTTTCCATTTTTCACTCACCTCACCTTTAGTCTTTTAAACGTCCTTTGGATCTATGCTGCAGGGATCGACAATCCACTTCAGGTGAATGCGGAGTCGGATGGGTTGCCGACGGTGCAAGTGTTGCCTGTCTTAGGACCGAGGAGCGATGAAGTGAGCGATGAAGATCTCCATGATCCTCATTCATCCAACAACTACCTCCCTGGTATGTCTATAATTAATACTTTCAGTGACAAAACTTTTGAATCTGTCTTGAACACAATGAGGCAACTTTACTTCTATCGGATGCTACAACGCATTGTGAGGGAAACTGTTATATCATTTTAGGAATGTCAAGTCTCACATATTTCTCGAGCGCTGTTTTTTATTTTTAACTGACTGTCCTCGTTTAAAGGTCACCCAAGGTGACTCAAAAAACAATGAATTGCGGTATTTAAAGTATTATCGAATAAATGTGCTCGTACGAAATGGTTGTACATGTTCAACAGGGGATAGTCGGTCTCAGATTCAACAATGGCGGCTCACGCCGTCGAGAACTGTAGCCGAGAAGTTGGTACCTCGGGCCACCACAGGTGCAAAAATTCCATATTGGTCATCAGTCTATTTCGCTTATATTTAAGTTTCTTACTCCTGTTTCGAGCTAAAGGCTGGCTGCGAGAAATTGTTCTTCTCATATACCTCTGATGGGTGCTCATCTGACACATTACCGCCCTAGTTACTCAGATATTGCTCCAAAATAGCGATGACGATCTCAATATTGGTCCCGTCTTTGGCTCATGATTTCTCTACCACGAGACCCCTCGGTCTTATTTTCTTTGCATTCGCCATGGATCGTACCGCTCTTCCATTGGTGGCAATACCGCTCCTTGGAAAGGAATGGCGCAATGAATCGGTGTTCGAAAGTCGATAAAAAGTTGGAAAAAATTAGGCTTTTTCCGCGGACTGGCAGTTAAATTTAGTTCCTCAAAGAGGACGATGTCCGTAAAATTTTACATGGGACCAAGACCAAGACGAAGACCTGTCCTGACTGACGCCCTTGGTTATTTGGGTTGGAATTTTGGATTCACGGATCACATGCATTAAAAGGGCATTTCCGTCACACACTGGGAGTGGAGGACACTTTCTCCGTGTGACGGTATCATGAAGTTGCCACATAGGAGTGGTCGCAGGTACAGGGGGGGGGGAGGTGCCATATCATTCATGAGCAGAGAAGGTCCATGAATGTTCTCACTTCCAATCGGTAAGAGTGTCGAGGCAAGATCTCTTTTGTTCACATGCCTTTCCATGACTTCAACGGTACTAAGTAAAAACTGGGGGGAAAAATCAGCGCTTTGAATATATGTAAAAGACTTTACCACTTTGTATAGGTATTAAAATACCCTAGGAATGCCAGAGTCGGTAAAATCGACCTTGATTAAATATGCACAAAGCCACAGTTGATTTGTCGATTTAGTTTTCCTGCGTGTGTGTTTTACGCTTGAGCGACCGCCTGAACCTAAAAACTTGTTGGGTGGTCTAGTTAAGAGTTCTGGAACTTAATTTATTCGAGTTCAAATTTCGCGCTCAGCCATGACGTCTCTCGGTGGCAAAAAGTAATTTCCCGATGGGGAGATAGGCAACTGAAATCCATTGCATCACGGGCTAGCGAGATGGGAAGACGTTTGTACGGACCACGATCGGCGTAATTTCTGTTCTGGAGAAATGTGCGAACAAGTTCTGTGCGAAGCTCTTCACAAAAGTCACGGAGACACATGCTCTTCCTGTGCGAAAGTACGGGGAAGAAGCACTGTCCAATACCAGCGCATTCGAATGGCATTGCAGATTCGACGAGGGCTCTGAAGATGTCACCGACGACTCATGTGGGGGCCATCCAGTTGCCAACTGCAACGGAGAAATTTTACACGTATGGGCAACTTAGTACGCGAGGATCGCAGACGGTCTTTGATGCCCTGACCGAGCACCTACAGCTTCCTCACACTTGCGTGCCAAATGTGTTCCACGACTACTGTCTATGGATCGGAAGGACTCACTCCTTCGAGCTAACGTCTATGAGAAACTGATGCACCTAGCTGACGACGACTCCACTATCCTCGACGTCATCATTGCCGGGGCCGGGCTCTTTCAGTTCAACCCAGAGTCAAAGTGGCAGAATTCTCGATAGACCGGTCCCAGGTCGCCGCAACCGAAGCAGGCGTGGCTCGCGGACGAAGACGATGCCGATCGTCTTCTGCGACTGCCGCAGTGTTGCCCGGTTTGTTCCAAGAGGTTAAATCGCGAACCGAGCTTTCTACGTCGACGTCCCGAAACACCTGTGTGAGGCCAGCAGAAATAAGTGATCAGAGAAATGAACGTTGTGTCAGTGGTGCCTGCAGGACAATGCACCGATGCACAGATGTACACGGCTCACTCCGTCCACCATCTGCCACTCTGACTTCTTCCTATTCCCGCAGCTGAAAGGGACCTCGATGAGGCAGCGGTTCAAAGATGTAGCGAGGCAAACATTACAGCTGCGGTAAGAGCCATCCCGGCGCAATTTTTCCAACAGTGCATCATACAGTGCCCCATGTGAACGCTCCAAGAAATTCATTGCCGCCGGGGATGAGAATACCTCTAGAGCTATCATTTCTTACATGCAGAGGGCCCCTGCACAGCTGTTCACTCGCCGTAAGTAAATTCTGTCCCAGAAATTTCCGTTTGGGCCATGGAACATGATTTATTACCTATTAAATGATGTGTAACACTTTATGATTGCACTGTAGGCTTATGTAATCTGGCAGTCCGAGGGTTAACATATTTGTCCTCATTGCATTCGGCTATACAGGGCGAGTCAAAAGTCCTGCCCACCCTTTTAACGTGAATAACTTCTCAGCGCTTGATCTCATCGAGATGCTGTTTTAACCATTCGGAAGACTAGACTATTCTGTATCGAATGAAGGATTTTCGCATTATTTTGCTTATGGTATCATTCGAAAATTCAATTCCTATTCTGGGAGCTATACAAAGGCATTGGCACGTGAAAACATCCTTGCGGCACCGCATCCAATTGTCCGTTCGAGTATGAGAGTTATTGTGCCTTGACTGTGATCAATTCCAATTCATGGAGGATCAAGGAAAATGGCTGATAAACGATTAACCAATGATAAGCGAGTTGCAAAAGTTCGGTTTTACTCCGAATGCGACGGAAACCGCTCGACAATTCAGGAAGAAATTGATCGGAGAGACCGTCAGCCGCAAGTTGTTTGCCCGTATCGACTCAAATTTTGACGGGACAGGAAACGTAGGAGACCTTCTCCGATCTGGACACCCTCTGACAATCGAACAAAAAATTAGACAGCGTTGTACGCATGCTTTGGGTGCCAATAGTTTTATATGACCCAGAACTGGAATTTAATTTACATTGGAAAAATAATGCAAAAATCCTTCCTCATATATAGAATTGTCTTGCCTTTCGAATGGTGAAAACTGCATCTCCATGAGATCAAGTGATGAGAAGTTATTAGCGTTCAAAAGGTGGGCAGGACTTTTGACTCACCCTGTATATTCAAGTAGAGGTCTATATATCTCATTTTTTAAACCTGGTGGCACTTGTTAGTCTTTTTGTAATTTTTGTACATAGCTCGATCTCATAGAGGGTCGGAAGCCTCTTCCTGGCTCAGGCCAGTATAGAAAGGAACTGGGTACTCACTCATGAGAGAAGTTTGGTTTCCCGTTCGTGAGAAGAATGGGAACGCGAATGTATTACAATAGGAATACATTCGCTTTCTAGATCTCTAGAATCTAGAACTCAGACTCCCATAGGCGTTCGAGTTCTAGATTTTCGATAGTCATTTTGGCTAAGCGTTTCAGATCTGGAACGGGGTTTCCTCGACTTCCAGTGTGTGAACGACATCCGATCTGAGGGTCTCTTCGACTCGGAGGTGCACAGCCATAGTACAATCTGGCAAATTCTCAATTCTCATAATACCCACATATGTGTTTTTCATCCGTTTTCGATTACTGCAGTTAAATTGGCTCGCATGAGGAAATTCAATGTTTTCAACTGAGAGACAGGAGACAAGAAGACGAGAGACAGGAAGGACAACCCCTTTTCACTATATCGATTAAAATAAATTGAGGACCCGCCAGACGTCGCGGGTTCGTACGGGTTGACTTAAAATTCGTGAAGCCCATCTCAAAAAGAGTGCAAATATCCGTTTTGCAGCAAAATGGTTCCACACAGCATTTGGTTAGATTAGGCAACAGCCTCAGCAAGCACAGAGTAAATTATCCGCCATCACTGTGCCGACTGAGTGAAAACTGACAAGCGAATCGCGCAACGCTCTAATGGTCACATGACTGCCAAGTCTTTTCCGATTGGCGCATTTTTGCATCGCGATCACGTTCCGGAAAGAACAGCTGGACTTACTTCTCCACGCCATAGACGCCTTTCTCACGCGTTTTAAAGTGGGTGCTGACGTGATCAATGGCGTCATCCGTTCTGCAACCCTTCCAATTCTCTCAAGAACGGGTTACAAAAACTCCCTATTGTATCTATCAGAATGCCATTCTCAGCTTTGTCCAGGGAGAGAGACATTGGTGAGGGATTCAAGGTCACGGAGCTATCAAACAGTCCGTGAAGAATGTCAATAATCGTAAGATCACCAAGGAATTCTAAGAGGAAACAAGAAAATGAAATTTTCTCAATTTGACGGCGTAAATCAGTTGTGCACAACCTTTTCCCCCTATAGGGCCAAATTGAGACTTCGTCTCAATGAGGGCCGCAGGCCCTCGAATTTGAGCCGAAATCGGTCGCATAATAATATACCTTTAGAGACCGGAGGCATCCAAGGGGCCGCAAAAATGTATCCGCGAGTTGTGCATCACTGGCGTATATCAATGAGACTCCTCGAATAGAACATGAAGTTGCATATAAAGATTAAATTCCCAGCCTTGAAATCATGTTCTGAATAAGATACTAACACTTTAGCTTTCCTTAAGGAAGGAGAGTATTGCGCAGGTTAATGACGAGCCATCCAACGTGCTTCCAGCAGTGATAGATCGCCCAGCTGGAAGGACGCAATTTCATCACCATATTACTACCGATACGATGAAAATTAGGAAAAAGAAATAGTCTACATCTGATGCTATTGATATCAGAATATAATCTATCTATAATATTATATTAGAGTGTTTGTGTCTGTCTGTCCTTTATGCACAGCCACGCCTCTGATCCCAGTCCGACCAAACTTTGCATGGCTTCCTCATTTGGTCCGGGGATGGTCATAGGCTAAGTGGCGTTTCAAAATTCGGACTCCCGGGGTATCTTATTTAGTAAATATTTGGCCAATTCACTACTATAGACTTCCCAAAAGAGTCAAAATTTTGGGGGGTCAGTACAAAGCTGTAGAGGGTCCCCATGTTACTAAGTAAAATTTCCGTTGCACCTCGTAAAAATATGTCCAAGGAAATGGACTTCCTCCTCAACGTCCAGAAATTATGAAGCAGGCAGGTTATCATCACGATTGTGATCGGTTTCTTAGTGAGTCAGATCAAATTCAGTGTTCCTGTTACGCCGGTGTCAGATGAGTTGAAGCCAGCGTCTTATCCTTTTAAGGAACGATAGATTAGAATCTGTACCTCATCGACGATATGGTGCATCTCAAACCAGGACACGCGCTTTAGGGAAAAAGAAATCGAACATTGACAGTGAATTGAAGACCATTTGCGTTTGACTCATTTATTGACGCGAGGATAAGAGCGAGACAGGAAAGAGCGAGACTATTTCCTCAATAAGAAAGAAGTGCACTTCCATCCGAAAATATCCATTTTGACTCCTCTTATGCTTCGTTCTCGGTCCAGTCACTAAATGCAGCCAGAAACCAGAATATAGCATTCCTCTGCATGATCGTGGTTCGAGAATAAAGCACGCGAGAGCCTGATAAAGGACAGCATTCATGTAGGTGGCCGTTCAGTCAGGACAAGATGAATCGATTTCTAGCTTTTTTTTTTATGAAACAGGAAAACATTGTAAGGAGTCACACTGGATTTCAGGGAAATAAAAATGAATATAAAATAAAAAGGTTGCATCGGCCGGGAATCGAACCCGGGCCGCCCGCGTGGCAGGCGAGCATTCTACCACTGAACCACCGATGCTTCTGCAGAGAAGGAGCCATTGATTCTCTTCATATGTGGAGTCTCCCGGCGCCTGCGCGTGTGTCACTCTACTCCCATTTCCCCCGCTGTTTCCTACGTTGGGACGAGACGGCCGCGCCTTGTGTGATAGCATTTCTCTCCACGCTCTCCCGCGACGTGAAAACGAACCATTTAAAGGAGAACCCCCACGATGGGCGAGCGACAAAGGCCGAGAGAAACGGCCTGTAAACTTACCACGACTAGGCACGAACCGGAAGACTGCAGTACTCTATCAATGCAATTTTCCATCCTCATAACTCTTGTCTACACTAATCCATTACCTTCGAAATTGAAGGAACTCCGTTTGCTAAGATCTCCTTGTCCAATCATTTTCATCTGGTTTGGTCCAGTGTTTCCGGAGATCTAGAAGTTCGTAATAGAGGATCACCTGGCGGTCGAACAGACAGCCCAATTTTGAATAATAATAACAATAGAGTTGACATCAACAATAGAGTTATAAGTGAACTCATCTCGCTTTCAGGGCGTGATTTTGAGGATCAAAAATACTCATCTGATACTGAAAGTACAAGAAAAGAAAAAAGAATTTTCGAAACGCACAGACCTATGCCACCTTTGAATTCATCAAAATATGGAAATATGGACAAATATTCGAAGTACACTCGCGTATGCAGCTGTGCTGCAAATACCCGCAGTCACCTTAAGTCAAGGCGCCAATCGATGCTGTAAGAGTGTGGCCTACTTTTTGCTTACGGAAAAGGACAGTTTTAGCTGCTAATAAGCTTTATTGATAGAAAAATAAACATTAACAAGTTTAAAATATGGACAAAACGGTATCCATATAAAGACCAGTTTGCAGTACGGACATCACGTCTAAATTAAGCACAGTCCATACTAATTATGAACGTGTTACAGACCGATGAAGAGCAAGTACTGCTGGACCGACGTGGACACACATTTACTGTAGGCCAAGTCCGAGTCCACGACGTCTCTCTGATTCTTTTTTGTCTCTCCCTAAATGCCAGGAGAGGAGATGAAGCAACTGAATCTGGGTCGGGCTTTCGGATCAATGGAACCGGAGGACGAAGACGAAGAGTCCACTCCATTAGAGAGTGAACCTGGAAGGTTTGGATATAATGAAGAATCCAAGATGTCCAATCCGAGGAATCCCCCTCCGTCTCAGCCACGAACTCTCGCAGAATTCGTCAATGGACATCGGAATATCAGCAACGGCGCCAATCACGAATCCAATCACGCCCCACCGGTAAAACGAATGCTATGGCAACAATGATATTCTCTTTCGTCAAGGATGTCATGGCATGTTTCTCTTCTGAAATGGGAAATGAAAAATTAAAGTTAGACTGGTTAATTAAACTCATCTTGGAAACGATGGAGGAGATAGGCTTCTCCTTTTGAGCAACCGAAATTATCAGTATTATATGTCCAATTATTTCAGTGCATTATTTCAGTGCATATTCTCTGCTTCTACAGAATACCATCTAGATTCACCTGTTGGCCACCAAATCCATTTTCTCTTTCACCCTGTTCCCGAGGGATCCGCGAAGACATTCTTTCCGTGGAAGTGCACATATTTTTTCCCTGTCCAAAAACCTGCATTCTCCTCCTGGGATCTGAAATATGGAATGCTGTAAAACATTGCTGCAGGCTATATATCCTTTTCCCCGTAAGCTTTGAGTTGAGTTCCTTGGGGACGAGTGCTCGACTATATACTTCTCATGTGTCATCATACCCAGCCGTGTCATCATACCATTGTACCGTTTGTAGCGTTCTGCCGACTGATCAGTTTATTCTTTGTTGTGACGTCTCTGCTTGGCAAAAGTGCATTGATGGTTGAGGACAGTCGAGTGGCCAGATCCTTTTAGAACGCAAGTCATGATCCTGTCGTAATTAAGTAATTAAGACAATAATTCAAAAGTAAAGGTGCCTCGGGTTCTCTTACCTGTAGCTGTTGCATCTCATCCGGAGCTATATGTAGCTGAGAACGAGCCTCTTTTTATGTTCCTTTGTTTCCTTCGCAAAAAAAAAAAAATAGAAAAAGGGTATCTTCCTTTCACAAATATCAAGTATCTAAAGGGGTTAATAAGTGACAAAAGAGCTGATCGCTAATAAAATCTTTCGATTTTGGGGTGAATTAGCTTCTACCAGCCCCCAGCCTCTCACCCCCCCCCCCTCCTCCTCACAGGAATAAGGCAGGAAGAAGCAGGATCATTGTGGAGAGAAGGAAAGAAAGTTTTACCATCTCTCATTCGGCGTATGAAGTGGTGAAAGTTCGAGCTGATTAAAATTGTTAATTTTACTAATTTAATTAAATTCGATTAATCGACTCGAAGCCCAAACTATTTTTCTGTTCTACTTAAAAATTGGAACTACTCTGTTTACATAATGTTGATGTGCGAACGATGAAGGGTATGAGTGCTGGAGGGAGCCGAGAGACGACGACGCGGTTCACGGGTGATGCCATACCGGAGATGCCATCGAATCTGGAGGAATTCATCATGTGCCCTGCGCCCGAGAATGTGCTCATCAAATGTCGAATCACCCGAGACAGGAAAGGCATGGACAGAGGAATCTATCCCACTTATTTTCTTCACTTAGAGAGAGACGACGGCAGGAAGGCGAGTGTCATTCGACCGCGTACTTTACTGTACATTACCTCCAATGCATAATTGGTAAAATAATGGGAGATGTGAAAATGATAACGCCTATGGGTTTTACAGATGTTCCTGCTCGCGGGGAGGAAGAGGAAGAAGAGCACGACGAGCAATTATTTGATCTCTATCGACCCGACGGACTTATCTCGAGGAGGGGATGCATACATAGGGAAATTGCGATCGAATCTTTTGGGGACTCATTTCACCCTGTTTGACCAAGGGGAATCGCCAAGCAAGCCTGGGATCCCTTCTGAAAGGCTCCGACTCGAACTCATCGCTGTGATATATGTAAGTGTAAATCTAAGTGTGAGGCAAAGTCCCCACTCGTAAACGTTATTTCAAATCCCTTAGTTGAGGGTTCCACAAAGATTGAGTTGGCAGAGTGGGAGAGGATTCCTACTTTATATCAGAGATGATATCAAGTATTCCGTGGAAAGCGGATTGATTTCATTTGACATATAATAGCTCTAAGCGTATATGATCAAATGTAAGGGGAAATGGATTTGTTTTGGAGTACATTCTTAACTTTTAACTGGACAGGGAGACAAGGACGGTCTGTTTATCCTGTCCACGGCGGAGACGTCTCCTTCCCACTTTCCTTTCTATAATTTCAGTTTCATTGCGTTGAACTGCGGTCACGATGACTTGATCTCCTACAAGCAAATCTTATCTATTGTAAACCTCATTAAATCAATCGAAGAAGTACGAAGTGAATCCGAATATGCCATAAGCTTGTTGATGACGTAAAGTCTTAGAACCGTATGGTATGGCAGTAGGATATCTCACCGAGGTTTCTTCTCACTCTACGTGAATTCATGGTGTCCTCTGCGAGATATAGGCAGCATTTTCTTACCTTGCAGGGAAGCCAAGGAAATTAAAACTGCAAGTTACATGGACGTCTGTGCATTTTCTGATCCGATGCTTCCTCTTTTCTGGGGAGACTCAAAATGCTGACACGTCTGTTCGAGTACCATGAGCTTTTTAAAAATAAATGCTAGAGGTGTCCCTCGATTCTGTGCACAGGTAAAGGATCATCTCTCCAGACGTGGCTTGAACGGGTCCAATGGTTCAGGAAATCGCTTGTTCCTCTGTTCACACTTAATGTCATTGGTTGGATATTTTCCCTCCACATTTTGTGCTAGAATCGCCCGGAATCCCTCTGGCCCGGGTTATCTCTTTAGACGAAAGCATCGAGGAAGTCCGATGCCTTCACTTAACCTTTTGAGAAGTATGAACGAATAAACAAGTCCTGACTTGGGCCGCTCAGTAATAATATGGGCGCGTATACTATGAATACTATGCTATAAATACTACTAATGCACGATAAATGTGTGAAATTTTATGTCCAAACACAGAGCTTGAGCATTGTTGCGAATTTTCTCCCAACATGCTGCAAAAACTCATTCCTGCAAGCCCACCCTGGTTAGAAAGAACTCACTGCTCAAAGGGTTAAATATCCTTTGAGAAAAGTTCGGTTAAGGTATGGGAAATACTGGAGACTTATTCTACAGGGTGCCCAGTCGAAAACCAAAGGATTACAATTAGCACGTCTATAATATATATTTCTATAATATACAGTATATCTATATATATTTCTATAATATTTCATCTAATAGAATATTTGTAAATCCTTTGTGAATAATCTTGAATAAATCCTTAATAATAATAAAATAAATCCTTTGGTTTTCTATTGGGCACCCTGTAGTTGCATCAGGAGGTGATTCGCAGCATCTACGATTCAGGCACCAATCACTTCAGTTGTAGGAACCTTCCCAGGTTGCATTATGAGGTTGAACCAATGAGGCAACATTAACGAACAACACGGTGAGCAAAAAAAAAATAAAAACCAAGCCGATGAAAAAATTAATGCTACAGGAAAACCATTGATAATGAATGAATGCGGTTTCTTGCAATAGAAAGATTAAATAATTGTGCAAGAATTTGTCAATTTTCTCCCAGGTGGTATGAGTAATGCGTTTGGAAACACGAATAACAAGAGTGTTAGGATTGGAGCTCGACCACCCTGTCTCGCAGCTGAGAAGGTACTGCGCTTCTTCTGTGCCCCTCTCTTTCAGCCTCCCTCCAATTCTTTCCCATCAGCTCGTGTAAGACGTGTATGCGACAGTGCAAGAGAGTGGTGGCAACACCGGTGGCATTAAAATGCCTCAACTTAAGGAAGAAGACCATGCGTTTATCTAGACCTTTAGGCAGCTACGAGGATACAGTTCACTGTAGCTGCTTCGTGAATGTCCTCGGAAGGGTTGGTCACGCAGCGGTCTGGAAATGTTTATTCGAAAATTTGATGCATTCATAATTTCAATCCGTAACCGAGATGACATCGATGCCATCGCAGAGCTTGTCTGAAGCCAGGACGATAATCCAAGAACCCATCGTTCCCAGCGAGAAATTTCATAGGCTCTTGCCTTCAGCCAAACTTCTGTGCAGAAAAAAAAAATTAAATCTAAAGTGCATAAAGACGCGTGCTGGTCGATGTCTGACTGAGGCTAACAAGCAAGCACGTTCAGAAAAAAGCGTCTCTGCTCCGATTTTCAACCGATGCCTTGCGCTTTTAAATGGTTCACAGAAGAGAGTTGACAGTTTTTCCGTCTAGTGAACACTCGGAACGATCGATCGCATGCACAAGCTGCTCAAAGAAAGAGGAACACTGCTGAGAAATGTTTGATCCGAAAAACGATCTAACTAGTGCGAATGTGAGGGTCAGTGTTGGCGTCAGCCAGTCGAGCACCTCCGAGTGCGCTTCCATGAACCGACCTGAAGGCCAACGGAGTTTACTATCGTGATGATTTACTGTCCCAGAAGCCATTGCCAAGTGTTCGTTCCGTTTCTGGCGAGTTTCACATTTTCCACCAGGAGTGTCCTTGCGCATCGTGCCTGTTGGAGTCCTTACAGCGGGAAACTCCATCGTTCTCTCCTCCTTTCCGGCATCCAAGCAATCTGGACATGAGCCTTGTCGATTATCGAGTCTGAAGTGCAGTATCGGATACGGCTTGCCACCACCATCTGCCCGAAATCAACATTCTCGAGGAGCTGCAGGAGCGAATCGTCTTAGCAGTCGGCGAAATTCCGAGAGATATGATGGTGCAACTGATCGATGCCGAAGTCGACTCCGCGCTTGTCTTCGAGCGAACGACAGTCATTTTTAACATCGCTTTTCATATATGTCCTGCCGTCTTTACGCCTACTCCACCTTGAGGAAAATTAACTGGGACGTGCAGAGCTCATTTTTCTCTCTATTGCAAGAAACTGCATTAATTTATTACCATTGTTATTTTTGTATTATTTTTTTTTATTACTAGTTTGCTTTTATTTTGCTCGCCGTGTACATGTGAGGTTCACCTTGGAGGTTCACCATGCAGCTGAGCATGGTATGTGCATGCAAAGTCAAAAGATCATTTTACAAACCCAGACGTCTTTTACCAGAGGAGCCACTTCTTTTCGAGCTCTTGTGAAGGTAGGTTGCTCTCTGGCTCTTCGCAGCGCCCTTAGCACAATTCAGTTTCCTTTGGAATAAACGAATGCGCTTTGGCTCTATGTAGAGGCTCTTCTGTATCGCCTTGAATTGTCTTGATATCTATTGGGCCTCTCAGACATAATAATAATGACATCGTGGTTGGACTGAGAAGAACATGTGGCCGTACATTTCTTGTGAGTTTCACCATATATTGTGACGCACAAGACGAGAGTTTCTTATTCCTTTATTTTCCATCCTATGTCACTTTGAGTATCTATTGCATGTTACGGAAAGACAGCTTACAATTTCCTCAGCTTCATTTACCCCCAGTTGGCCTCAAATTATTTACCACCCTACCTGCTTTACTTCACTTTACAATAAAATCTCCGGAGCTTGCACGTAAAAGAGTCTACCACGCAATCGATTCGAAAGGCACTCGTTATTCATATAACCTTTATTCACACAGCTGCTCAACGAAATGACATTGTCAAAAGGTGTCTTAGTTTGCTAATCATGTTAATAAGATAAAACTAACCTACAAGACTTCGGCAAAAAACGACTGAGTAAAACCGATCGGAGACGCAGAAAATACATTTTCACAGAGAAGATGGGAATTTTGCAGAGCGATGAACCAACCTTCAGCCCTCGAGGACATTGTTGAGCATTTCTTCGCATTCTCTTCCTTACTTTCCTCACTTCTCCTTCGCAGGCGTTTCGCTTGTTTCTTGACGTTTTTCTTCCTGACAGGCCCATGGCAACAGCATGTCATAGAAATGTCTAAAAAAAAAAAACACAACGTCGGCCAGCGTTTAATTTACCTCGTTATAATTTCCATAGTGACCTTTGAGAATATGCTAGTTATTGCTATCGGTTTTTATTTTATTTTTTTCCCTTCTTTCTTCTTTATTTTTGCTTCCTCCTGTTTGTCCATAGTTTCGATGACAATCAATTGTTTTGTTTTACTTGCTGGAATAATTAACTTCAAAATGTTCTCAAAATGCAGGGAGCTGGTAAGCTGAAACTTGGGAATTTCGCAATATATGTCTATTTATTCGTGAATACTAAATATTGTTGCCCACGCATGGATGGGGTGGTAGATATGCTGGTTAGAGAGGTAATCACATAGACCTTCATATTTCTGTACCTTGAAAAGCAAAAAGGCAGCACTGAGGACATTTGGGCGGTTCCATCAGATCGTGAAGCAGTATTTATGACCAGTAGTAATTGTGGTCGGTGGCTGTAGTAACCAGTGGAATAGCAGATCTGTACCTGTGATGAAACTCCAGCCAGTTATGTGAATAACGAAGACAAATGGTTACATGAATAACGGATTTTGATCAGCTTAGACGTCCGAGTTTGAGCTTCAAGCACACTCATCACAGGTCTTGCTATAAATGATGGCAGAAACGTTGAAAATAAATCTTTCAAGGTAATGGGATTTGAGGGGAGGAAAGTCAAGCAAAAAACGTTATTCACAATATAGGAAAATGAATTTTTTAAATCTCAAGGCATTAGCAAGGAAACATTCGAGTTTATAAAACGGAAATGTATGCGGTATTAGACGTAATCATGTATTCGTTCGGACCCACCCCTTGTTTAACCGTTTTTGCTCACTAAAACAATAGCGTGACTCACCTAATCAAGAATACTATCTTATCTGACCTGAAAGCAATTCAAATTCTTCGTTGTAAAAGCCCGGAACGCAGCCACACTCCATCAATCTTGTCATAAGCATGTCAGAGGAGTCATGAGCTTTCAGAAAAATGTATACAGTAATCCCCCGACTTGCGTCGTTTCGACTTACGTCGTTCCGCACTTACGTCGTTTGCCCCCAGACCCAATATATTAAGCCAAGCGCACAATTCGTACCTACGTTGTATTACGTTGCCCTTACGTTGTCCATGAATTGGTATCTCAACTGCGAGTAGTCGGCAACACCGTACTGTCTCGACTTACGTCGTCTCGACTAACGTCGCCGGTCTTGGAACCAATTACGACGTAACTTCGGGGGATGACTGTATATAGGGTGGCGCACTTAAAAGTAGCCCGTAACAACCCTCACCCTAAAATAATTTTTTGGAAGTGCCGATTCTTCAGTCTTTCCATCCACAACATGACCCTTTAAGTTCCTTCATTACCCTCCCTGATAGCAGTCCATAATGAAGTAATTTTAATTGCATGGAGAAAAGAATCCACTACACGTGAGTTTCACTTTAATAATTTAGGCAGAGGAAATTAAATTGAGGAATTGGCAAATGCATGGCAAATTATCAGGCGCTCTACTACTTGTCTACTTGACTAACAGACGGTGAACTATGCGAAAGATCCAATTGCTCCAGATGATGCCATACACGTCGTTCTATTCTCCCTTGAACTACACTATAGGTTTTTAAACATAAAATTCATTATGTGTGTAATTTTCTTTAAGGGGGGGAAGGGGGAGGAAGGAAGAGGGTGGGGAGAAGGAGAAGATGGGAGTGGGAGCGAGCTACTCCCAGAGACACACAGAAAGGAAGAAAGTAGATCTGCCAGCGCCATAAATCAAACTTCCCTTCTGATATGCCACTATCTCAAACCATTCCTGTTCTGACCGGCAATTAAGAACATTCCTTTGGCTGCAGAGAGAGAGAGAGAGAGAGAGAGAGAGGGAGAAATGTGAAGGAAAACGCAGATAGGAATGTGAAGGGCTTAATCGCATCTTTTCACCTGCACGTCGTACCAATTTATATTATTACTATTACTCGTTGAATACTAGTCTAGGGTGACCTAGGCTAGTATTCAACGAGTAACAGACCTACATTAAAAAAAGAAACTGACAGCGATTCTAGCAATGTAAGCAGCAGTGATCCAGTAATGATAACCTGCAAATATTGATTTTGAAGATACTTGATATCGTATAGGGAAAACTCCCTTTCTCTCCCTTTCCGACCGCGGGAAAGTTCGAACTTGAGGAAGAGCAGTAATTATTGACTTAAGTCGTACCACGATATGATCGTGGTGCACGTCGTGACGCATTTTTTCTTTTGTCAACTTCGTAAAATAAAGAGGGGAGGAAAGGGAGACCATCATTTCCAAGAAAATAGAAATATCCCAATACTCCCCTCCTCTCTCCAGCCGCGATGAAATTGAACAGGGTCTGAAGAGAGGGGAGGAAATAAGATGCCAACGCCACGTTGTGGCTTTATCCTTTCCACACTACCACACGATCAATATTCTCCCCGCAGCAGACGATACAATATTATCCCAAGACAGATATCGTCCAGCCCTATTTCGAGGCCGTCTGTACTATGCTGTGTCAACCAACATTTCATCATATGATTTTGTCATTATGCGTCGACGCAATTCCGCCTCCTCAGTGTTATTGTCCAAGGTTACCCTTGTCCTTACATTTCCTTGTCTGCATACTTCTTTCTTTCTTCTGTATTGTTGCGTTTCCGATTTTCCACTGTCGACGTTGTTCCTTCTTGCCGCACTTCCGGCTTCGATTGCGAAATTTTTGGCGTTATACTCTGCGCATCAGTATTGATATACAGACTCAATGTTGGTTATCCGTGAACGATGTTAATGGTGCAAAGTGGAGTCAGCAGAGCTAGAATTGTTAATTTAATTCATGGCCTAGTCGAGTTCTCAATACCGTCGTTATATCATGTTAGACGAGCCATCTGGCAGTTGCTGGAACGAACAAGGTTCCCACGACAGAAGTGAGATGGCCCTTAAATCGCCGCTGTGGTGAATCATCCGTACTGGATGCTTGGACTTTCAAAGGTCCTCCTCCCGTGATGCTGTTTCCTGGATAGGGCGAAGAGGCCTTTACATGGATTTTCCTGCAGTATAAATTCCGAAAAATACGTCACACACTGACGTATTTTTTGGAATTTATGCGTCATTAGTTTTTGGGTTATGACTCTTGACCTCATATTGGGTCGAACACATGAATGTTTTTATTCTAGTCGAGATCAATCTAGTGAAACTTAACGTTAATGGTCACGATTAGGATCGCTACCATCGGGTTTTTACTCTTTCATGAACGTGCAAGGTATATGTAAAATGCTTGATATTTTTTGCATACCATCATTGGTGCATGCTATGGGCCTTGGGCCTCCTGCGTTATAAAATCTATTGATTGGTCCAAAGTCCAATTGTAAAAAAAGCAAGACCAAGGTGAAACGAGGAATGGCTGGAAGTATGAACTTTCCACTTGTGAACTCATTGAGCAGGAGACAAACGTGTTGGGGTTCAAGGGGCCTCGGAAGATGACTGTGATAATGCCTGGCATGACAGGGGATAAGAAACATGTCGCCATCAGACCTAATTCTGACAGGGATGGCATCATCGGTGAGTCATGGTAACACTCCAGCTTTGAACTTGACATGATTCATGATACCCCAAAAAGCATGTAAGTTACATGATACAGGTTCATTTGGGACTGTTTTTGCAGACATGTACAAGATGCAGAACATGGAACAAATCATTGTCCTGCACAACAAAAGCCCAGTGTGGAATGAGGAATCTCAGTCTTACGTCCTTAATTTCCATGGCAGAGTCACTCAAGCTTCAGTCAAGAATTTTCAGATCGTCCACGACAGTGACAGTATGTTATAGCTTCTAGTATTTTTTATTATTACCTTTTCCTCTAAGAGAGGATCATATATCCAAAATTTCCTCTTCTTCTGAACAGCTGAATACGTAGTTATGCAGTTTGGAAGGGTGTCAGAGGATGTCTTCACTATGGACTTCCGTTACCCCATGTGTGCACTTCAGGCATTTGCTGTTGCCCTCAGCAGCTTCGATGGGAAGATCGCCTGTGAATGACACGCAGGGAATCTCTCATCACATACTATCCGTCCTCCCGACCTTTTTGTTCTATATCATGATCTGAGGAAAGAGTCTCACACATCCATATCATCTTATGTACCAGGGCTTCATGAGGAAACTCACAACCAACTGCGTCCCAGACTGCACAAGGACATCAAGTAAATGTTGATGGTGTTCAGAAAGCAAGATAAGTGTACTAGATGTCAGTCATTTCTTTCTGCCAGGAAGTGGGACAAAAACCTATCACTGAGGTAATACCAAGGATGTAGGATTCCATAATGTCAACTTGAATTGAGATCGCAATGGGCGAAACTTGAGGCAGAGGATTTTAAAAGTCCTGGGGTTTTACAAGTCTCCTCTAAGTACATTCAACATTTTATAATGTGGGTATTGCCTACATTATGGTTTCCTTTTCTTAATAATGAAAATAACACTCGGACTGTAATATTTTTGCAATAAAAAAGGTAGACTGCAATGTTTTATGTTCCAACAGGAAAGAATGAGAACTATGGTATTTTGTGATAAAGAAACAAGTCACCTAACATGAAGATGTTACCTAGTTCAGGTGGCAATTTTTACCAAGGCTTTTCAAACAGTTCTCTAAGCTGCATAATGCACTATGATGCAATGTCATCTAGTGGTCTATTTAGTAGATGTTTCATTGATGCGGTGTGCAGACTGGGTCATCATCACCACAAATACTTCTTTCCTTTCTCTGACAATCTAAAAATTAAAAAGGCAACATCCTCAGTGCGATAATTTTGAATGCCAGGAACATTGTATGGCATATCAAACCCTGTGTATGTGTGCGCATGTGCAAGCATGAATTTCCTCCCTCTCATATGCACAGAAGTGTATGAAAGTGTGTTAGTGACAGGAAAAAAGGACACACTCCCATTTGTAGGCTATGCACAAACCAACAAGCAACCAGCAAGATGCACACTGGTCTACTTGTATTTGAGTTCTTAAATCTAGTCCAAGGGGGAAACATTGATGTGATCTCATGATTGCTTTTCATCCTGTTCCCCATCACTGGCTTGTTTCATGACATGACCTTCACATTCTCCCTGTGATTATCAATGGACATCTTACTGAAAGAAAAAGACAGTGTTTGAACATCTATATGCATGTCTTTCCTTGTTTATCATTCTAGTTCTAGAATTTGTAAGTAAAGGAAGACTGACAATCAACACAAGACAGAAAATTTATATTTACTCATTAGGAATGGGTTGAATGAAGCAAAATGCAGGAAAAAGCAGTTGCTAAGAAACAACAAATGGAAAGAAGCATGACAAGTTGTTTTCATAGAATGACATGTTGAACTGAATTGGATTGACCAGGATCAACCACATTCACAGAAGTCTTGAATATTTGAGAGTCCCAACCAGACGTCCATAATACCGGCTGCTCTGGTTCCCAGGCAAGCCCATGAACAAAACCACTGTGTCCTTCTTGCACAAATCTGTGGAAAAAAGCTGTGCATCACCTGATAGCATATGGAGTGGTGGTTATTTTATTATTATAAATAATTTTAGTATAAGTAAATCTGATGAAGGTTAGAAAAAAAAATTGAGGTCTTGGGATGAAACATGACTTGCAAATATCAAAGATGGAATCAGATCATGATCCTACTGCACTGAACTCCATGTAATGCTATGACAGGGTTTGCTTAGACCAAAGCTTCTCAACTCATGGGTTGTGACCCCATTTGGGGTCACTAAGATCATATTTGGGGTTGTGAACAGGCAACTAAATGCCAAGTTATGTTTTTATTTCTGATTTTAGCACATAGGTGGGAGAGCCTGTCAAACTTCAGGCAGTGCTTGGGGTCCTGAATGGTATCATTGGGATTTTTGGGGTCACACGCGAAGAAGTTTGGGAAGCCTTGGCTTAGACCTTTATAGTAAATTGAAGTCTTTTATGAAGGCTCTATTGTGTCATTCTAGCATTCATCTAACCTTCATGACCTGCCATTGCTATCTGACTTTTCTCCATGAACATAGTTTATTATGAGTACTCCACATGGTTACAGCTGCCAATTCTAATCAACTTGCAGTCAGGATTCACTGCCAAGACCTCTGGAGTACCCCGATCTACCTTAGTGGTCTTCACAAACTTTTCCCTTTGATTATCCTTATTTATTGATATTCTATTCAACTTCTTCTAGCCATTGGAAAAGGTTTTTGTGAAAACAAAGGAAAATTATTCATATTTTCTCATTTTTTTGCTGTGCATGACCTTTTCCACTCATAGGAAAAAATTTAATTTGATTTTTCAGAAGCATTTGCAAAGGATTGACAAGAGCCCTGAATGATATATGGCTTTCTCCTTTCAATAAGGGAATACAAGCCAGCAAACCTTTGCATACAGGTATTATACTAACACAGGGTGTCCATAAAAGTTACTTCCCTATATCAAAAGGTCCTATCTTCATTACAGAGCAGCCAAGAAACTTCATATTCAGCATAGTTGATGCACAGCAAATGGGATTTATGATAGCCAAGTTTCCAAAGGTTTCCAAAAAGTTACTGGATATCACCACCAGGGTGGTGCTGTACTGGCCAGACACATAGCCCAAAGTCGGCACATATACCAATATCCGCCCGCATGGATGACACTATCAAACCTGTTGGTTTTCGATGTGGCCACCCCCTGCTGCAACCACCACCTCCGTCCATGGAATGAAGTGGTAGATGACAGAACAGTCAGGTGACAGTGTCAGAATCTGGTGCAGCATGGCACCACCATGCATTCCTTGAGCTTCACAAAGTTCACAGGATGGGCACTGTAAACCCCACAACCAGAACTCAGAAAACTCCACAGCCAGAAGTCTGCTGGTGTAAGATCCACTGATCTTGGCAGCCAGGCCTGTGGGAAAGTCCTGCTGATCACACGGTCCTGGAATGTACATTGGAGAAGAGACTGGATGCGTCCCTCAATATGGGGAGGGAGACCCATGTCTCTGGCTGGTACAGTGCTGGTGGTGATATCCAGAAACTTTTGGAAACCTTGGAAATTTGGCTATCATAAATCCCATTGGCTGTACATCATCTATGCTAAATATGAAGATTCTAGGCCACTCCATAATGGAGATAAGGCCTTATGAAATAGAGAAGCAACTTCATGGACACTCTGTATATTACTCAGGTTCCTCTCATATGGTTCCTTTTTTACTTTTAAAATATTTTTTATGCTAACTTAATGAGATGGTGAAGGTTTTCAGCATGGATGCAGTTTGGGCTCCTACTACAGAAGTTGGAAACAGGCACTATTCAGGAGAGAACTAGAGTGAACATGCAGGTTGGGAGCAATGATCCACTCCCCTGGCCAGCAGAGATGTGGTGGACCACAAGATTATACCTAAGCCATGGCATGTTCTAAGCTGAACGATTCAAAAGTCTGTCATGTTAACTGCATCTGAACGGTGTCACTTATTGGGAGATTTAGACTTGGGGGTGGCCTTGTGCCATCCTGAGTTGTTTTGTCAACAAGCCACACCTCCTCTCAATTTAGAACAAGCTGTATTGCAAAGACAGTCAAATCTGAAACATGGAAAATAAGCACAACTAAATGGGCAATTAGAATAGGATATCATTCTTGTCTGTCACATCTTGGCTGGCTGGTAGGGGGGGGGGAGTGCATCTATTTTGGCACTCCATATGAACTGTCAAGAGCCTGTTTTACAGCTAGATAAGTCAAATGAACAGGTTATACCAAAAGTTGACTTACATAATCTGCAAATCACTAGAGCTGCCATCAAGGAGAAATACCTGATGGTCATCCCCACACACAGCCAGTATTTTTGGGCTGGGTAAGATGAGAGAAAAACAGTCATGTTCATTGTCAGAATAAGTCAACATAATACTTTAGAGGAGATGGACACATACTGTGTTGGACAAGGAGCAATACGATGAACAGGAAAGTCATAAAGTTTTCGTGACTGCACAGAGCCAACATCCATTCGAGCATCTCGCACTTGGATACCCCCTCCCATGTGTCCATAACATATGGTCATCATTTTGTTTGGGTGCCATGAAATACACATAGGTGGGTTCCCAGCATTCCTTTCAAGAGCTTTGAAGGAGACAGGACATATGGATTTCTATCTCCTGAAATGAATCTATATGTACATAGGGGAGAAGTCTCACCAAAGGCAGGTCGTTTCAATCTAACATCCCAAATTGTGAGAAGGCCATCAAGGCCACATGATGCAAAAATATTAGCTTGTGAGGGATGGCAAGCAACAAATGTGACCATATCATCATGAGCATGGTCAAAAGTACGTTGGCATGTCATCAATTGAATGTCCCATAGTTTTATGCTAGAACACAAGAAAGAAGCTTACAACAGGAGTGCCTCATGTAGCAAAGTAGCATTCTACCTCATTTCTTGGTAACTGGAGATGAAAGGTCTCTGACCTTTTATCTGCACTCCCTGATATGACAATCTCAGTTTGGTGGTTGACTGACAAAGACAGTATAGCATCGTCATTTTCTTCCACAGCAGCCAAATGAGCAAAATACCCTTTGCCATCTTCATCCTCATCTGCCTTCAAAATGTGGATGACACCTGTGTCCTCTGCTGCAAGGACCTGTGTCCAATAAAAATAAATGTTTAAGAGAATGATACAGCTTTAACAGTCTAAATTTGAAATCTTACAAAAAATTTAAGGTTCACAAACTCAGTTCAAAAAGCTAATTATCTGGCAACTATAAGGTACAGATTCTTACTTTCTGGCCTTTGTCAAGGAAGGCAACATCAGAAATGCCTGCAGGATTGAAGTATGCAGCTCTGGCCTTAGAAGGAATGAGAAGGGCTTGAGAATCTCTCCAAAGCCATATGCTCCCATCCCATCGCTGGCCATTCAAATTGGAAGCTCCAAGAAGGAATGATCCATCTATAGAGTAATAATGAGTGTTTTCAAATGACTGAAACAGGGCAAGGATGAAAATTATGAGCTTTGTATGAGACTTCTAACCAGTTGAGATTTGGAGAGAATCAAAGTGAGGTTGAATTGTAGATCGTTCAGGAGAAGCAGCAAAGGCATTAGTGATGCATGGGGCACCTTCTTCCTGGTCACCTCCATTCATCATTGGTTCCTCTTCTTTCCCCACTTCCATCTCATCCTTTCAATTTTTTTGATGATATAAAAAAAAGTAAAGACACAAACTCAAGTCAGCCTTGTCTGGCTGATGAACTCACTGTCCAATTAAAGGAGGAATAAATTTGGGTGATATCAAGCCATTAGCTGATATCGTGGCCTCTGCAGCCCTTATCCCAAACATGACAGTCAAATCCAGAAACACTTTTCTGTCTTCAAACTTGGTCGTTTTATTTCTCAAACAAACAGATGCTTCTCCTTCTTCAAGGCATCCATGCCTTCTGAACAACGAAAAAATTGTCCATCTCTGAAGAGCCGAAACAGAATAGAAAAAAGGAAAAGAAAGAAATAACATGGATCCCTGAACCACTGTGCATCTTCCACCCAGAATACAGACACTAGCATGGGAATCTTATTCATATCACAAGAAGAAGGCAAGCCAAGATTTTAAAAAGTTGTCATGCAAATTCTTCAAATTCAAACACTCAGGGGGGGGGGGGAAAGTTTCAAAAAATATTATTTCATCTGTATTACTCCAAGGGAGTTCCAAGAGCAAGTGTCCAGGAGAACTGCTCATACACTTGGAATCTAAAAAAATATATTAAATAGGTGTAAATTAATTGATCTAACAATTTATTGACTTGGGAGGGAGTATGGGATAACAAGGGAGTGCAACATGGATATGATGGTGAGAAATCACTGGATTGAGAGCTATGTCTCATTGGGGAAGAAGATCCACAGATGACCAAGATCATTCCCACTACCAAGCCCAATTCTAAATACCCTCTTCAAATTCTGTACATCTGCAATCAAATAATAACAATATTGGTCTTTAGTTTCTGCATTGGATCATATCACAATGGGGTGTACTCAGAAAATAAACACTTTTCTAAGTGCAACAGAATACATATTCCTCACTAGCAATAAGTCATTTGCTTGCATCGACATTTTGAAAGCTCAAGGCTTCATTCTTCAAGGAAACAATATCTGAAAAATTGGAAGAATGAAATGAAAAGTCTGAAGCAAATTGGGTTGGCAAAAATTGATTACAAAGGGCAGCTGATTACATTCACAATGGGTCTATAACTATTCTCCAAAATCTATTTCTTAGAATGGTTGTTCTGGCCAAAGAGTCCATAAACCTAATGACTGATTTCTGAATAGATTGATTCTCTGAACAACCATCCCTCAAAGACACCAATTCATGATTGGACAGGTCACCAAATAATCTGTATTTACTGAATCACAAGGAATTTTTCTTGGGGTTTCCATCAATGGTAGGCAACCAAGAGGGAGACCAAGAGGACAAGCTTCATTTCCTTCAGCTCTATAATTTTTGCAATCTTGTCCTGGCAAACAAAGCTTGGACAATCAATTCCGTTAAAGCTTGGAATCATTGAATGGAAGATGTCTCATCCAAGGAAAGGATCATCCAAACAGGTCCCTGGACAGTTAAGGAAATGCAGGGTAACCGCTACGTAGTGATACCATTTCATGTGATCACAAAATCTGTTTTTCTGAAAATGAAAAGTGAACTACATTACAAATACAAACAACAGAATTTGGAGATTCACAGATATACAATTGTCCATTACTTTCCTAAAATCTCACTCTTTAAAAACTACACCAGAATGATGACCTCCCTGAAGGCATACACACTCTTGACAGTAAATGATGATATTATCCATCACTTTTCTTGGGGTCTCAAGTGAAATGGGGAACACAGCCTCTTCAACGTCGCAAAATGTCCATTATTTCTTTCAAGGTGTGACAAGTTGTCCCATCAAGTGGAAGATGATGGGACATTTTGCTCAAACCTTTTACCAATCATGTCACTTCCTGGTTCGGTGACATGGCATGACCAACCAGATCACTATATCAGTCTGACCCAAATTTTTTCTTGTGGACCTACTTGAAGTCCTGAGTGTCCTGGAACCAACTGCAAACTATAATGGCACTAAAGAACAACATCAAAGAGGCTGAGTTGCCCATTTCACACGAGACACTCAGGAAAGTGATAGGCAATGCCATTAATTCCTGTAGTGAGCGTGTATATTTCCAGGGAGGTTGTCTTCCAGGTGTAATTTTTAAAGAGTGAAATTTCAGGAAAGTAATGAAAAATTGCAAACCACCAAATCTCCAAACTCCAGAGTGTGCATTATAACATAGTTCAACTTTCATTTTCAGAATTGCAGATTTTGTGACCATATGAAATGGTATCACTACATAGTGGTTACCCTGTAGCTCAGCTCTCACTTTGGGCTCCACTAAGGAAATGTAAGAGACTTATTGAAGAAAATTACCAACAATTGAAGAGGATAGTGGAGGAATATTATGCAAGAAACACCCTTAACTGCTTGAAGGCAGTCTCCCACAATATTCATTTTTGGCACTCCTCAGCTGTGCATACAGGACTTAACTAGGACTTAACAGGACTAGGACTTAACATTTTGAATGGTATGATCTAAAATAAATTATACTTTTTCAATGAACTATATGTTTGATGAATGTGCATTCAATGAAATGCATTTGGCGAATTTGACTTTCATTCAGTGAAGAGACACTTTCGGAAAATGGATGTTTGAATAGGAGCCATTCGGCCAACAGTCTTCCACCCTTCACAATCACAAGTGGCAGCAGCTGTATTTCAATTAAACTTCTTGCACATATTGGCTCTACTTGGACACTACCATACAAAAATGATAATTTTTTTAGATGGCAAAATCAATTAGTTGTGATAAAGGTCACATTGAAAACACCATGTACATGGCTAATGCTAACAAGCTGGAGAAGTATAGATAGCAAGTATCAACTTCCACTGAAGTCACTTTCAAAATGGCTGCAGCTCAGGATAGTGTGATTGATTAAGTTCTCAACATCTGAGTTTTCTGAATAATAAGTGGTTTTTACTGCAGTTAACCACATAACTAACATTCTGGGTCCAATGGACCCTGATACAAAAATGTAGCCATTTGGCTTTTTTTTTTTTGAATGACTTCCTTACTTGTTTGCAGTACCACCGCACCCAGACTTGGTGCATGTTCAACAGAACCCACCTTGACTGGTGGAAAGTAATTTACCTTAGAAGTTGGAATGTGATAAGAGACATCATGACTATCTGTAGTAGGATGTTTAGGAGTGTAATCTTGTTGTAATACACATACGATGGATGATCCAAAGGTTTCTGTCCTGAAACATAAGGAAATGTGATAGACTCATGAAGCAAAATGTATTTTTTCCATATAATGCTCCCTTGACATCAACATATTGTCCAATTGATCAACCTCATGGAAAAAATTCATTTTCCATAGTTGTCTAAAAATGCTTGGACAGCTTCATTGAATGTATTTTCACCTTCATAGTTAAAGGTGTTTTAAAGAAAGTTTTGCTTTAAATTGTACTGTATGTAATAAATTGTTTATTTAGATAAATAAACTGATTTGAGTACTGTCAGTCCGCCACAAATAAAATTAAGAAGTCTTACAACTTATTCACATCATAATATATCTGATACTGTTGTAGAATTGGTGGGATATAATATCAATGCTTGTTCTAGAACAGAAACATGAATAGCATAATGAAAACTAGCTATTAAAAATGTTCAAAAATTTTATCACTCACAATACATTTTTTCACTCTGTCCTTCCTATGGCCAAAAATAGCTTCTGCAAGGATAGGTCTTGGCAAAAACACATGTAGGTTTTTACAATGGCCATAGTGAACTCATGTAGTGGGAATGAGAAAATGTTTATATTTGACAGAAACATAGAAGTAGATGGTGATTTTATCTGTCAAAGGTAATGACAGTTCATAATTAAAGCACCTGCACCAAATGAGAGTTGTACAATTGTATTTTAAAAAAACTTACCCCAACAACTCTACTGCAAATTAAGCTTCTTGTTAAAAATTGGGTGAGTGGGAAACTTACAGACCTGTACTAAACTAGTTTCATGCTGAATATTTTAAAGTTCATTAGGATATCACTTTGATGTCATTGTAGTATGGTTACCCCAATGGAACAAAAAATGTGCACATGTGGGTTTCAATCAAATGTGTCTGAAAAACCAAAAAGCAGGTAGTCTTGGCAACCCCAACCTTATTCAGACCCACAACAACTTTATTTTACTGACCAGTCATTGTGGATATGAACAGATATGCAATGTATCCCAGGGCTCTGTAACCAAATGAGAATGTCAAGAAATACAATGAATGTTCACGCTAACCCCTAAACTAACAAACAACATCCACCGGTGGAAAAAACATTTCAGTTTGGGAATACATGTAGGAAACTTCTGGTCCACACCATCCTATGAGCTGCAGCCATGTTGAAACAGTAACTTTGATGGAAGTAAGAGTCTGCTTGCTAGATATTATTAACTGGTTAAAATTCAAATACATGGTGTATCCAACATGACCAAATATTAACAAAATTGTGTTATCAAGAAAGTTATGAATAATTGTATAATAAATTGGGTCTAATTGGGGTCAGCATGACCAAAAGGGTAAGAGAGGCAGTCCATGCCTTATGTTTAACATAAGGCATGGACTCCCCTCAATATCCTGGCTCCAGTTTTGCTCCTAGTCAAAACAAGACCTCTTTAAATCAATACAACCTTACACAAAAGAAAAAGATGCATTATTCTCAAGACTGGCCAATTCTGTTAAATCCTATTTCCATTGACTTGACCACCAACTGCAATGCCATGTATCTCATCACCCATCAATAGGCACAGTAGCACCTATTACCTTTCTTCAACCCCTTCCCGCTATAAATTTCAATAATCTCATATTCCTCTTTCAGAGCATCAACAAGAACAAAATTTGGCATGCTTCTTCCTCTCTCAAAACAGAATCACTCCAGCAAATTTGAAGCTCCATCTCCCTGGGGTTGTGGAGATCACTGAATCTTTTCTTTCTCCCCCTGAGGTTTTCAGAGGCAAGAGATCAACCGAACATAAGATACTGACTTCCAGGAGACAAAGTGTCCTTTTTTTTGCTTCCAGTGCACCATTTTGTCCCAAAAATAAATTAACTGTAGTTCATTTAGGCTCAGTGCAATGGCTCCCATCCCATCCTCCAGTGTTGCTGGATATCACGTCGGAGTTAAGCCAGATTCAGGACTTCTTTGGCCTTAGTATCAATGTCTGGATCTTCTGTTTTTTTATGCAAGAGATAATTTTGTGCCAAGTTCATTTGATGAGCTGAGATTGAAATGGTGGATAGCAGTGGCTGATCGATTAGGTGGGATATCTCATTGAGACATCCCTAAATAAACAGGATGGTGTCCACATTGTATTCCATGCTTCCTAGTGGCATTTTCTCCTTAGAACTCTTTGAGACAGCTCAAGGAACTCTAGATAGGCTGAAAGTTCTTCATCTGCACTAAAATGGTTCATGAAACATGATATAGATACTACACAGAGATTACATTACACCTACTCTTAAAAGGGCCATGAGAGACTGAATAGGCTTGCGATTGGTTACACATCCTCAACGAGATGTCTTGAAGATAAGTTCATATTAGCCAAAGATTGGCCCTGTAAGTAAGGAGGTTGAGGTTGAGGTTGAGGTCACAAGTTCAGGTTAAGGGAAAGCCTTTGAAAAATAGTTTTCTGTCCCTCTCCTGCCTTCCAGCGCTGACTGGTTTGCACGGATGCACTTTATGCTCACATCCATCCTATCTCTGGCTCTCCCCTCGAGCACCGATCCTGGTTGTAGTTGCATCGACTCCTTAATCCCTTAAGGACACATTCCTACTCCTACTCCTCTTCACACCAATTGCCCTTTGTACGTAGTACCTACGTCCGACGTATTCTCGACTGGCCCAGTGAATGGTGAGGGAAATTTTGGCCTATACTGAAGATGTTAATTTACTGGTCGATGTGTATGTCTCCAGAGCTAAATAAATTACAAGAATTTTGAATGTTGGGTCATTCGTGTTTGAGGATTTTTTATTTCTTCCGTTCCACGCCAAAGGTTGCATAAGGCCTACTAAGGGCTAGTTCTGTATTGTGGTTTCACTTTTGACAGCCACTGGGAGCTGTCTGTATCATTATTGGATCAGCTAATACCAAGACACCAGGATTGGTATCGGTATTGGTATTGGCTAATCCTGGATCAGTGCATCCCAAATGCTAAGTACACCAAAAACCATTTCTGTCATGTTAGTCTAAAATACTGGGAATCAACTTCTGTAGCACAGGCCATGGCCACCAAGACTATTGTATTTTTCTCACTGATAAAGAGGATGCTAAATCTTTTCTATGCAGAATGTAACATGAAGTCTTTTGGATATCAAGACTGAAGCCTTGAGTTCCCAGCTATGATTTGGTCTCCTTTCCCTTTTGCCTTTCCCAAAAGTTAATCAAGCTACCAAGCTCTTTGGTGAGGGATGTGTGAAAAGTGCCACATGTTTTTGTTAAATGTCTACCACACTCTATTGGTATGCCCAACACAGCTCCCTGTCACCCTTGTAAGGAACTCGCAGCAAGAAAATTTCACAACTGAATATTGGCCTGTGGCACTAAGAAGGTTGAATGTTCTTGTTTTTAACTTGCTTTGTTAATGGTGAGACCACCTTATTTTCTGTTTTTTGCTTTTATTTTTTATTCCTGTCTCATTAGTTTGCTTCAAATAATTTTATTTCTTGCCTTTTTTTTCTCCTTTCTTTTTTAACTCTGTACCCATGGAGCATTGCTTTTTTGTGATTTATGATTTCATTTCATCCTAATTTTATGTTTTTTCATATTTTCATTTCACTTAATCAAAATTTAAAAAAAATTCAGTGTTCTCTGAAGCAGGAAGACTTGAACTTCAAAATGGAAGAATTCACCAATAACCAACCAGTCAGAATGATAACCAATGCTTCCTTCATGTTTCTATTATACTCCTCTCATGCATGTTTCTATTATACTCCTCTCATGCATGTTTCTATTATACTCCTCTCATGCATCCGTACTGAAAGGCAGTTATTAGTTATTCTGTTGGGGTTCTTTGTTCTTTCATATTCTCTAAGCCTTTCAATCATGAGATTTTCTAAGCATACAGGGGAAAATAAATTTCAGCTCCCTTTGCTACCATGAAGAAAGACCACATAGAAGGCAAAAGGCCATAGATGGAGATGCTGTTCCATTGAGCAACCAAGTCCACCAGCTTAAATCCTTTATGTCTGTATTCACTTCTTATATTTGAATGCTATTTCTATTGCTTCAAAGATCCAACAGGAACTGATTTCATGAAACATCCAAGTAGTAGCCATTTACCTCTCCACTTGCATTTTCTGAATTTAATCTCTATTAAGCCCTTGGTGAGTCTCATTTTCTGAATACACCCAATGACAGAAAAATATAAAAAAACTCACAGAAGCTCTGCTGTTTGGTTTTCCATTCCTACTCAACGTTTCCCAAGGCCAAACTCAGTTGCATCATCCTCAGTGACATCTCCATATTGCCATAGATTGCGATGTTCTTTCCGTGCTGTCTCTTCAGCTTTCATGTATTCAGCAATCTTTCAGAGAGAGAATGATGACATGAACTATATTAATCCTACACATAGGTGACACCAAAGCAGAGAGTAGAAAAGAAGGACATACAATGCTCTTGAACCTTTTTTCCCTTCGAGGATCTACTAAGAGGAGACCATCACTGATAAGCCCTTTCACGATGTCTTCCTTTGTTTCTGCCACAAGCAGAGACACATATTCAACCCCACCAGTCTTGAACTCCACATTCAACAGTAGCTCTCGATCACCTGAATCCTCCATCAATGCCTTGAAAACCTCTTGCTGGAAGTCAATCTACAAACAACACATTAAGTGCTGGCAGTGTCCTAATAAGAAAAGCAACATGAGTTGCAATTAGAATTGAGCATTTAAAACATACATCTGGTGGTAGGCGAGCAAATGCAACACCATATTCAACAGCATATGGTGCAGGTCCTTGGAATGCAGATGGCAAAGATGCCAATTTGCTAGTTTCTGTAATTTCTCTGTTTCCATAATCAATGAAGAGAATGTGAGCCTCTTTTCCAAGCACCTTCTCCACTCTTGCACGATACCAGCACCCATCTGCATCATACTTTGCAGCACAGATGTCACCTGCAATTTTATTCATAAAAATTAATAATATACCTCAAAATGCCTTGTTAGGTTGCAACATTTCTACAAAGTGTGACTATGATGTAACAATTGATTGCTGTGGGTGTGATGGTAGACAGGACCTCTTTTTGGGGTATATGCTCCAGTGAGTGGTGGATTGGCAGTGAATTCCTGTCGAATCTGCTCCATGAGACCCTCAAGCTCTGTGCCTTTCTCAACCATCTGAACGCTGATATGAAATTGCGTTGTCACTCCAATCAGAACCACCTTCTTCTGATCAATCTTCCTCTCCTGGATTGTATCATCTAGCAAAGGTGTCTCTGGCTGCTCTTCATAACCCATCCAGATCTTCACAAGAAGAAAGGAAGGAATACAGAAAAAATATATATATTGAGAGGGAATCGATTTTCAGTTTCAAGTCTCTTAGTAAAATATTTACCTTTTCTCGTTTCTCCTTGGCGTTACTTTGTGCAACAGTCAGTGGACTATAGTACTTGGATCTCTCAGCAGTGAAATGGACACTTGCAAAGCCTTCTTCAACCAGAGCCACTGATAGATTTTTGCCTTCAACCCACAACCATCTAGTTACAAAACATATTTTTGTAACTCAATAGAACCAAAGTATAAATGAAAGTTGGTGGTCCCACAGTAAGGACTAGTGATGGGCAAATCCCCTATTGAATCCCATTCTATGCAAGAATAAAATATTCAAATGTCAAACATCCCAATCATTTTACCCAGTTTTGCAACTTGAATCTGCATTGAATCCAGGCTCATAGGAAGGAGATAGAGATCTATCTTAAAAAATTAATCCCAAGCCAGAAGGATATTATGGGGGATTTACATGAGGTTCATGGCAAATGAAAATTAAGCCAAAGAACATACTATTAATCCAGGGTTCAAAATTAGCAGCAGCTCAAGGTGCCAATAATTTTGTCAGAGTTTCTGCATGTTCTATTTACTGTATATATCAACATTTTCTGAAAATAAAACCCAGGTGATCTCTGCTCCAGACTAATTATTATAAAAAAAAGAAACACTCACATATGAAAACATTTCCATGGTGTCATTGTGAGTGTTTCTTTTCTTTGAGCTTGGGTTTCAATCAATAAAAAGTGAGAGGCATGACATAAGAAATGACAGTTGCTTATCTTGTATCTTGTGTGATGTCTATATGGTACCCACCCACTTAATGCCCACCATGGCACATAATAATAACATGCAGTCGGTTTGCTAGATGGATATTGAAAAATATTTACCATCATGTTCATGAACCATAAAAGAAACTCATTATGATGGCAACAATAAGCCTAAATATGGACTGTTGAACTCTGCCTTGGTTCACTTTGAGAGCTTGTCAAACATGAAGTATAAAAACAAATAGCCTAAGTCATTCAATGCACCTGAAGGGTTTCACATTGGGCATAGTTCAGATTAATGGACCAGAAAAGTGACTGAAGGCTCTAGTCTGGTCCAGAGTGCAGTGAATGATGTGACATTTTCTCAATTTTTTTTGTATGAGCATAATTATAATCCTAGAAGGACCCATGTAAATTATGAATACCCTAGCAAAGTTAGGTTTAGCAGAACATTACCAGGGAGTGCAGGAGTCAGACTAATTGCATATGCTTCTACTGGTGACCAAGGCATTACTCATTTATTCATAAGAAAAAAATGAGGGCATGTGCCTGTGGAAAGCAGTACACCTCAGAACCCTCAAAACTTCATTTTTTCTTCATTAGTAAAAGTTACTTTTCTTATAATACACATTAAGAAAGTAATTTTTCAAAATTTGTCTGTAATTTCATCAGAATTGTATTATTATTAATGGGAAAATGTTCTCTTTCTAATTATGATGATGAAAACCAACTTCATTAAATTATTTTGGCAATAAAGAGAAAAACTCTACCTCCATCCATATATGGCATTTTACTTCTTTTTTTTTTATTTCATTCAACAAAAGAGGTGTTTTGAGGGAAAGGGGAAGAGGGGGGTTGATAAATAACTCAGGAGAGAAATATTGTGTTAAGGATGGGAAACAAGTGGAAAATTAGTTCCCTCCTCTTATTCCCCACCAATTGGTCTCAACAAACTCAAAACCCAAGAAAAGGATTATTATGGCAGTCTTTTGTGTGGGTTTATATGTAAATATCCATCAAAGCCCTGTTTACATGGCTTTGTGAGCAACGAGAAAAAAATAAAGGGAATGGCTAAGGAATGGAAATGTTTCATATCCTGTGCAAATGAGAGGTGAAAAATTTGTCGCAACCAGATGAGCTTGAACTGCAATAAAGTATCATCCTTCAGACAATTAACTCACCACTTCCCTAATGAGGTCAACCATTTGAATTTCCACTGATATTTTTAGGGTAATTTGATACATGCATTAAGAATGAAATCATATCTAAGCATTCCATTCCTTTTTCTGACAATCCTTCTTACCTGCATTTCAATTCATCTTGAAAATTTCATGCCATCATGTTCTAACAGGGATGCTCTTCTATGAAGCCAAATTAAGGGCCTACTCCAGCTAGAACCACAATTAGTCCACTTTGCCAGTGGAATGGACTCATAATTGTGTGAAATGACTTATTGAGTATGGAGAAAAGGTTAGAAACTTTAAAAAATTTTTTTAATGTGCGAAATTGCACATTTAGCCAATGTCGTGGCTATATTTCCCTAGCTTTACACAACTTACCAAAAGAAAACATCATGCTCAAAGGTAGTACTCTTGGAATTTCCATAAGAATAAGGCATGAAGGTGTTTGCATAAAAAAAAGCTCAGATAATTTGGTAAAAACATCAATTTTACATGTCTTCATCATATTTTAAAATCATTTCTTTAAGGACTTGCAAAGAAATTCATTATGTATTTACATACATGTTTATATGAATTGTAAGGAAACGTGAAAAGGAACTTGGTGTCTTAAGAAAACTGAACCTGGAGGAGGTTAATTTATCATGGATGCAAAAGAGGCAAATGCAATTGGTATGCTCTTGACCTCTACAGCAATATTCTGATAAACTAATTGCACAAGAGCATTCATAATTTATAGTCCCAGAATACCTCCAGAATAAGAATACTCCTGTAAAAAATAAATTGGGGGAAAACACACATCACACTCTGGCTGAACTTGAGCCATTTTTCTCATAAAGCAACTTTTAAAAGGTTCATACTCTTATCCTAGACTTTCTGTTCATAGCAATTAGGTTCATGAAATGCATGCAACCATTATAGGGAAAGGTGAATCTCAAGTGCTAGTTCAGGCTTAGGCAATGGCTCATTTCCCTAAAAGACTTATTACAGATTGATACCATGCTTCCCAACTCCTCTAATTTTAGTCATTATTCAGCATGTACTGGTAAGGGCCTTTATTTGCTAAATATAAATTTTGGCAAAATGCATCGTAAGTGCCACTATTCTGAAAATTTTTACCTTATGAACACACTCCTGCAGTAACTAGCCTACAGGGAGTAGGAAAGAAAGCTGCATCTAAAACTGACACCAGTCATGTAAAAGATTTTCCCTTCCATCATATAAGGTTTCCTGACATAATTCCTTCCTAACTGAAGGTTTAGGAGAGAAACAAAGAAAAATGTTAATTTACTAACTGTTGAAATTCTTGGAGAATACTTTCACTGACTTTGGTAAGTACTGCTCATTATTACCAGGTGATCAAACATATACAAGTTTTTATTTTGTCAACCCACAAATGGCCCAGGTTTAGCAAATTGCAAGAAAAGGACATGAGTACAAGGAAATGCAAAGAAGAGTGTAATCTCCCCAAGATCAAGAAAAATTTGAATATGATCTCAACTTTGGACTCATAGATTTCACATAGTATGAGCCAATATGTCTTACAAGAAGAAAATTCAAGCTTTCATTCTTGCAATAATCTACAATTACATATCAAGTACAAAATTTTGCATTCAATTTTTCAGCCGAAGTAAATGCCAAGAAATAATTAAGGCTCAGAATTTTATTTAAATCTTATAGAGGCTTTCCCCAGAAAGCTGACTCAAATCTAAATCTGAACCAATGACAATTCAAAGGTGATTCAATTTTTTTACAGCTTTACAGGGGGAGATCCAAAATTAATGCTGGAGAACATGATAGTAGAAATCTAAGAAATGTGACAATTATGTACAAGCTTCATATTTGATACATTTGTGGCTGAAAAGTGCAGTAAGATATTTACCAAATTGCAATGGCATGTTTTACATAACACAGGAATAACTCAAGGTGAAACAAAAGGAACACAAGGGAACAAAAGGAACACATGTCCTTTAACAAGTTGCCAAGAAAAATTATTTCACCATTTATATATTGATTAAATTACCCAAATTTACATCTACTCTACCTAGCAAAAATACAGGAAAACTCTTAGTGGGGGATGTATAAAAGAAGAATTTTAGGTAATTCTGCTATGTGCATGGGCAGTTCTTGAAAGCTGTCCAAAAGAATCAAACTGGAAAAGGGATAGTCTGATTTCCATGTTTTCCTAATTTTTTGCAATAGAATTATGAAGGGCATTCAAAAAGTTTTGAGCCCAAGGCACTTTCAGTTGTAATACACATTTCTTCCATTTCATGTGGAAGGACATGTCTTTGAAGGCAACTAGCATAATTTCACAAATTTTTTATGATCAGAGATGGTTTTTATTAATTTATTTCAGTGTGCTTCCAAGGTATCTACTAAGAGAATATGAAAATTGAGATTAAAGCTTTTATTAATTTTCCCACCTTGCTGGAAACACCTCCCAGCAGATATCTGAAAGGAGGGTCAGTTGAAGTTTGTCCTCTCAGGAACTAAAAGTTATGCCAGGAGACTGACTCCAGAAGTGTGATAAAATGCATCACAGCTTTCACCATAATATTTATTTTTTCAGTAGACACCTTGGTATTCCAATGAAATAAATACATAAAAATTGTCAATGATCACCAAATATGGTGAAATTTTACTAGTCATCTTCAAAGACATCTGTCCTTCCATGAAAAAAGGAAGAAAGGAGTATTGCATCTGGATATGCTACAGGCTTGAAACTTTCTGAATGCCCCTTGTACATGCATGTTTCAATTTGGGGATATGCCCAATGATGATAAGAATATAATAGAGACCCAATGAAATTGCCAGCTTTATCCATGGAGTCAACCTCAATCTCCACTTCTCTTTGAAGACACAAGTCTTTCGTAAATTGAAGTGCTTCCTGTCCCCATGGCTCCCCTTCCACCATTCCCCCAGAGCCTGGCATTTGACGTGGTGCCCTGGGGCAATTGATCCCTGTGGGGGAAAAAAGAATAACATTTTATCCTTCAGTTTGACAATATGCAATGTGAAAAGCCCTTCAGATGGCATGAAGAGTGGGGAACATGCCAGCAAGAAGGAAAGTGATGAGGCAGGTTTCCCTTTTGACATAAAGGCGGAGCCTGGATCCACTTGCCACAAATTCCACTAGTGCATCTGTTCTTCCTGCCCTTTGAAGGAACGGCAAAAACTGCTTGGCTTTCTGAGCATCCTGGAAATTCAATTATTGGCCAATTAGCTCAAGCTCATTTTAGGGCTTTTAGCTTTTCTAGCCATTATCTTACAAGAGATAATTCAGGGGTAAGTCTGAGGAGGTACATAAAGAGAACAATTATAGAATCCCACAGTGGTACAACCTCAGCACAAGCATAAATAAGAGTGGAGTGACAAAATGCTACAGCATTTTCAAGCCTCATGATTTCTCAAAAAGGTGAGAAGGAATTAACCTCTATGCCTGGAATCTACCTGCCTAGAAGCATACTAAATCTACATCTCTTACTTGGTCCTTTCTACAATTACTGTCCCTCTCACAACCTTCAATTCTTTTTAATTCTACCTTGAATTTTTTGCTTTGAAATAAGCTCAAGGCAGACCATACACAAGAAATTATTTATGACTGACTTAAATTGGCTTCTGTAATAAATGCAGCTCAAACATGAGAGGAAATCAACTTCAATTAAGAAAAATTTATATATAAACCCAAATTTTGCTGTGAACATTTTTTGAAGCAGTTCTATCTTAACCACTTCACATCTAATGAAATACCTAAATTCATCATATTGCTATAGTGTTGATAGGAAAATCTGTATGTGAAATGGTTAAGAATCTTTGAGACAAAGGGAACACCTGGAGACAACTGAAACAAAAAAATTAGCATACACCAGCCAGATCTGCGACTCTATGTGGCACCAATTCCTTGGTGGAATGTAATCCCTGCCCTGACTTGGCAGCCTTCATCTCAGCTGCCAGCAGTTCATCATAATGTGAGGATCGCTTGTCATCATCCTGTCGGTATCTCACAACTGTTGCCAATCCCTTGGATAACAGAGCTTCAGCCACATTCCTGTGGGATGGATATCATGAATAATCATGAGAAATTATTTAAAGGATGCATTTACTCAAGTATCTATACTCACACATCTCCAAGATGAACAGTGCAGCACATTCGTTCAGGGAAGGCATTGGAAGCAGGTTGAATGTAGTCAACCGTGACCATCACCTTCTTGTGGATGAGCTTGTTTCGAAGAAATTCTCTTGCCTCATACATAAATGGGACATCATAAAGAGGACGAAAGCCCTTGG
The DNA here is from genome assembly GCA_905338385.1 of Darwinula stevensoni. Classification (NCBI taxonomy): domain Eukaryota; kingdom Metazoa; phylum Arthropoda; class Ostracoda; order Podocopida; family Darwinulidae; genus Darwinula; species Darwinula stevensoni. Next base: position 8,904 of record CAJPEV010000659.1, on the reverse strand, counting down.
TTTTTCCATCCCCTGACTTTTCATCTGGCAACCTTGACAAAAAAATGCATGGCACTCAAAATGGTTCCATATATATATATTGATTCAATTAACCCTTCAAGCACTGAGTTTAGAGCTGACCTCCTAAGTGATGAATGTACAGTGTACGTGAAAACTGCTTGAAGGGTTAAACCTGGGAATGAAGAAACAGAACCTACCGTGGTGGACGGATGGAGGATAGAAACACTTTCTTCAGAGTTCCATCATTGAGCTTTATCACCATAGCATCTGCATTAATGACTTCCACCACTTTCCCAGAAAACTGCTTATCCTTTGCTTGAATCTTTGGAAGAAACAATTAAAGCTTTTTCAAGGCTTCCAACATTAATTACATTTGGTACAGTCCCTCATTGGTAAGCAAGACCTTGGAATGGGGCAGGGAATTGACTGTCACCTGATTTGTCAATTGACTAACTTTCATGAACCATTAGACATCTGAAAAATCATTTGAATGACTTCTCATGAAGGGATCTCAATTGGAATAAATTCAGAAAATTTCATATTGCTCAAAACTGCAGTCTTTTACCAACCAATCACAATAAAGCCCACTCTAGCAACTCAAAATCTTCGAATTTAAGCATGCCAAGTTCATCCTTGTAATCAAAAGTTCTTTGTGCATTATTGCAATCCAATTACAATACCTACATTACTTGCATCCAATATACTTTCAATCATCACAGCTTTTTCATTGGGGTTTGTTTTTCAACAGCCTCAAGTATTATTTTTTTTAAGCAATGAATTAATGCTGCACCTCTTTGCCTTCTATCAGTCTAAAAATTCCCCTCCCAGTTTGATGCTCAAGGGAATAACAAATTGTGCAATTCAGCTGTTTGCCCTGTCTTGTCCCTAATCCTTAATGACAGTTTATATCTTGGAACAAGTGCCTCCCTTGAGACATTTTTGGATCCACCATTGCTAAAAGTGAAGTGTAGAATATTTATTCAAATTAGGGTTGTCACAATGCAAGGTTGGTTGCATAGTTGGCATTATCAGGCTTTGCAAAAGATCTACAGGCCAAAAAGGAGAACACTGAAATAATAATGTTTAGGTGCATGCTCATGATGATGGGGCTCCAATGAGCTGAGAAAATTAGTAAAGAAAGGAACGAAAAGGAAATAAGGATAAAAGTCACTTTGATGTGGGGCAATATGGAGCAAGAAACAGGTTTTTCTTTAACATTCTATATTACTCCTCTATCTGGCTACACTGAGTTCAGGTTACTCCCAGCATGAAACTGTGGTGCACAATGGGATAGACTCAGGATCATGGAGGATTCTTCAGAAAACACAAAACTTTCATTCAAGGAAGTTTCTGTTCTTTTTTTTGTCAATTGCTCACATTTACCTATTAAGACATGAGTAGCCATTGCATAAATGCTGTTTTGATGGTTCAGGTCGTTGCATGGATATTTTCAAAACTAAAAACTTAACAGTCATAATTCTAACATCCAGATTCACTATTGCCAGCATAATGCCAAAAGTTCAATGCATTGACTTTTGAGGGAAGAGCCACTAAGCATGCTATCACATAAAAATAGAATATTGGCAAATATTGAATTGTCTATAATACTGTGCACCTCATTGTTAGTCCTATGCCTACATATAAAAGGCATAGGTTATGCCATTTCTATTCTCTGGGTAACCTTGAAAATGTAGTGTAAATTGATTTTTTAAATTTCCTGGTTTCCTTCTCTTGATACCTTAGCAATCCTCTTTTGGATGCTTTGTAATTCATTTTCTGAACATTTCCTCTGGTTTTTCCAAACAGCTATTGAGGGTAGGCACTAAGCACTAAGAAATCTGCCTTCAGGATAAACTTTCAGCACACATGAGATGGTGTTCAGTAGGCTTTGTGCATGGAAGATCATTTTTTGACAACTTGCATCTGGCTTCCAGCATTTACCCCCCCCCCCCCCCATATTTCATCATTTGGAAGACATAATGGATAATCAGCAATTGAAACTCATGAAGGAAATGAGCTTCACAGATTTGGCACTTTTGTCAGATCATACAACAAAAATAAAACTGCTTTGAAACCATGCTGATTTTTGGGCACATCAACCCATCTTGCAGATGCATTGACACTGGGGATGGGTGATAGCCAAATAGCCCTTTGACCACTGAATTTTAACCCTTTCCCTGGGCAGGATCTCAGAACACTTTGAGGATGTCAATGTAAAACTACACCGATGCCAGCACCTGCTCCACAACAGGTTTTTGTTTGTTGCTTCAGTCCCTTAAGAATATTGTGCCTTTTTTGGGTCATAAATTGAATTATTTTTACTCCAAAAAATTTGATATAGAATAAGTATCTGAGTAATATATTAGCATATCTAAACATTGATTGACATGCTTCTGGCCAGTTTGAAAATGAATATAATTGGGCTTGGCAAAGGGTTAGGTCCTGAAAAACATATTTCAAATTATATTTTTTGACAGTTGACTTGATAGGGGTGGGATTTGATGCCATTCCCCTGGTCCTTAACCTTTTGAGCTGTTGGAAAATGATCTGTCCCCAATCCCCTAATAAGAATGCTTCATTAACAGTCCCACAGAGAAGGATGAAATTTGCAATAGCTTTAGCTTAATACTTAAACTGCAACACAAAGACTTCAAAGAAGACTAACCCATCAACAAATATCAGATAATTAAAAAAATGAGTAACAAACTATCTAAAAGCAGATTCCTAAAGGCATAGTATTGCATCCTTCAGTTTTTCTAAAGCCTCATGGCAGTCAAAAACCAGCTAATGCTGTGATAAATGCTTTCCATTAACGTCAATGCTCAGGAAGGTAAAAAAGCATTATTAAAAACATTGTTTCATCATTAAAAGCATCATTAAAAACATAAGTTGTAATTATAACATTTTGAGGCTAGTCATATACAAACAGGTAATCAATAAATTGAGGGTCAAGGGGGGTGGTGGTAATATTTTCAGGGATACACAAAATTGTGAAGATGTCAAAGCAGAGGACAGTGGACAGAAAACCTGGGGACAGCTAGAAAAAAATTATTGCACCACATAATAAACTACACCTCAAACTTTGTGTATTGCAGAGATGAAATTCAATTGTGAAAGGTCAGGTGTTACAGCTGGTAAGTCAAGGTGTGAAGGAGCATTTTGAGGAGGGCTATAAAGGTGACGAACTCCAAAAGCTTGCAAATGCAAGTGAAAATCCATGTTATCAAGGAAAGTCATGCAGAATCAGTTGGAGTGGGCAAGAGCACATGCTCAAATCAGAGAAGAGGACTGGGTGAAAGTTCTCTTCAGCAATGAAAGTCACTTCAAATTTATCAGCAATCGGCCATAAATATGCAACAGAAGGCTCTGAGAGAAATATCTGCCTGTGAAATATTTGCCTGTCAGGCAACTGTGATGAGAAACATGGAGATGTCACAGTTTGCAGTTGCATTTCAGTGCAGGGTTCCAATATGCTAGTCAGAGTCCACAGCAACATCAACAAAGACTGGCATATGGAAATTCTAGAGAATACAGAACTGTCTAGCAAACAAAATATTTCAGGAGATACAGCAATATAACTTTTAACATGATTACATACCATGCCTTATGGCACATGTAATGACAGTGGTTCCATGGTAACATCAGTCTCCTTGATTGGTCACTAAACTTTCCTGACTGCAATCCAGCGGATATTGCGATTTTCCTTAAGTAATGAATTATTAAAGGCTGTTTAGGATGTGTGGAATGCTCTAAACATTGAAATGTGTAAAAAGTGCATCAAGAGCATATCACAAAGAATGAAGGTTGTCATTCAAGTCAAGAGTAATTCTACCAGCTACTAGTCCACTGTGCAACCTACTTTCAGTAATCTATAACTGTCTTGATTTTGGATTGTGCTTCTAAGGGATAAGTGCTTTTTTTTTTTTTTCAAAAAGTATTTATGGTCATATTGACATTTTATTCTACTACTGACTGATGGCTGTTGAATCCAAGGCTCTGAGTAAAAAAATATGGAATTCCAACTCATACAGGTACAGTCAGTTATCATTAACCTTCTACACAGCAAGTCCTTCAACAAGATGTCATCTCCCTTCTTGGTCCTCAAGAAAGGGTACCGCATGCTGCTAATACATCTCACCTGAATAATTTTCTTTAGGAACATTTTAAGGAATGCCTAAGGCTATAAAATGAAGTTGAAGCAAAACATCTGACATGAAATTAGAAATATTCTGAAAACAAAACTCTCTAGAATATCTCTGAAGACATCACCAGAAGAGCACAGGGGTTCAAATGAACTGATTATATAAACTTTCCATTTTCATGCACTCCCCAAGTCCATCAGACTCTTGGAAAGTTAAAAAATTATCTGCTGCTGTTTCCACTGTCAAATTTATCCCATAAAAAAAGTCATAAATTTTTTTCAAATTTCCACCTATGCGTGGTAGTTATTGTTACAGGTGGGTGTGACTCACCTGTGGTGCTGATGGAGTATAGTTCTTCCAGATTTTTAATTTCTTCTCTTTAGCTAGCTTCTCAGCATTTCGGTAAGGTTCAGGCTTGTCTGTGACAAATGCCATGGACCAATCCACACATCTGGCAAAACCTTCCTTCAGGAGAGCTTCAGCAATGTTCCCATGCTGAAGAGAACATACTTCTTAGTTGCAAAGCAGATTAGAATTCATAAATAATTCCAATTTGATGCTGATAAAAAATTTACTGGGTGTCTGATGGTCCCAACAAAGTTGTTGTTGTTGACACTTTCCAGGATTATCTCCACATCTCTCTGCAGAAGCCGGGATTCTGTGAAGAATCTTGCTTCCTCAGCAAAAAGTTCAGCAGAAGATGTAACCTTGCCATCTTCTCCCATGCGAAACATGGGACTCTGCAAGCATAAGGCACCAGCAAAAATAGGTTGTGTAGATTTGTCAGCAAGTCTTAAACATTAAGAAACTGGACAACTCTGGAACATTTACCCTGATACCAGACAGCATAAGTGTAATATGATAAAAATCTGGAAGGAGGAAAGCTCTGACAGTGCTTCCATCCCTGACATGCTCAATGACTGCAGGTATAGGTTTCCCTCCCATCTTGTCAACAAAATTCCGGGGGTTCTCAATGGTCCACTTGATGTCTCGTACATGGTCCTGAAAGGAATGAAAATACAAAAAAAAATTAGGCTAGGCAGACAAATTTAGTATAAAAAGACAGAAAAGTTTGCATACGAAAAGAACTTAAGAAAGAGAAATCAAACTCCTTCAAAAACATCAGCCTAAATGGAAACTAATGGTTTAATATGGGGACATGATAGAGAACAATTTGAGGGTAGGAAAGAGGGAAGATGTAAGTTTCTGCAAATATCAGCACCCAGAATGATGTAACTGGATCCATGATGGGGTTATAGGGTGCAAAAAAGAGCCTCTCATATTCTGCCAGCCAATACCAGATTCAGAATTTTTTTATGGGCTTAACATTCTCAAAGGCTTAAAAAAAGGAGCCAAACAAGTTGTGAGCTGAATAATTACTAATAGCCTACTCCCAAACAGCAATGCCAAATTTTTTTGCTAGAAAGTGTGGGCATTTGGGAAGTGCTCATAGCAAGACCAGAGGAAATTATCGGTAACAGCAGAACAATAATTATAAGGAATCCAGATATCAGTGGGATGATCAATTCATTCAGGTAATCAAACTTCTTTATAGAAATCATCACTTATTTAAAATGTAAGTAGGCAAGGTAGTTTGATTTTTAAAAGAGCATCTTTGTCCCTACTCATTAACCCTTTGCACTCGATTTTCCTTGTAATGCTATGGCTAATGTCGGGCCACTCCCGACAAATGAGTGCAAAGGCTTAAAAGAAAAATGCCATGTCCTTTCTGTAATCCTTGGCAACTGATATTGGCTTCCAAGTCCTACTACCTATTTACCTGGCAGTTACACTGCCACTTTAACAGCCAAGCAAACCTGCAATTGCCACATTTTGTTCAGCAAACTGCCCAGCATCTTTACCTGAATTCATGCTATAATTAACACCCATGGGCTTTAGGGGAGGGGGGAGAAGGGTAGAGAAAAGATAATTAAACAGGAATATTGAACATTAGGATAAATGACATTTTGAAGTAGCTGAAAAAACATACAGTGGGACTGTTTGGACCCCATTTCCCTTTGCCAGCAGCTTTCGCAGCATCTTCCAGCTCAATCAATTTCTGGAGCACATCATTACCACTCTTTATATTTTCCCGTCTCACAGAGACTAGGCCCTCTGAAACAAGACTTTCAGCCACGTTCTCTCCTTCTGCAATGTCTAAAAGCAAAAAGATGGTAAGACTTCCACAGGCAACTATGGCACTTATTGAAAGATGTGATGAAACTTTTATTGCCTCACTTTTAACCTTTGAATAAGATACATTTATTTTTCAAAGAAAAAGCTTTCTCATGAATGTGACTTCCCATCTAGTTGTCTCTTTTTTCCATTGATGCCTCAACATCTCACTCAATGATTTATGTCACTCTCAGTCATACTGAAAAGCTACATGAAGACAGCAATAATGTGCAACTTTTCTAACTGATAAGCAATACCAGCATTGGATAAATAGTGAAAGAACTGAATAATTATTTGAAAAGATACAGCTAGTTGGGAGATGGTCTTTCCTTATGGAAACGAAAATTACTAGTCTCTGGTCTCCTGAGACTGCAAAGAAATGAAAAAATGATGGTGCAGGCAATTAATCACCATAATGCAAGGCTGAAACATAATGATTTTTCTCCATTTAATACACTGCCTTCAATGGTGAGGCAGCTATACTTACCCTTCCCAAGATATACATATCCATATTCTTTTCCACTAGGGGCTTTGTGCTCCACAACAAAATTAACTTGTTTCCCGATAAGTTTCTTCCTAAGGAACTCTCGAGCTTCCCATGCAAATGGCTCATCCTTTGTTTCTTCAACGTTTCCAGTAGCTCGTCTGCCAAGGCGAGGAGCCACAATACTGGAGAGTCCTATGGTCTTTTCAGGTGGTGGACCACCTTTAGGCTGTCCTCGTACAATGATAGCATCCCCTGAGAGCACCTGGGTAAGAAGAGTCATACCTTAAACATCACATGTTACATTGAAACCAATGCTTTGGACCACATTCAGGAAGTCCTAAGCCTATGCCCAAACCTGAGCCTGTTAACAGACTCAGTGAATAGAGCATGAAGTAACCAATGATTTTTCTGCAATTACAGGCTTATAATTTAATATTTATATTATAGAATATGTCCTATTTCACTTCATAGGTTCAATTAAATTCACCAATCAGAATCCTCCTCATCCTCTGAAGAGGACACTTCTGATTGGAGGTGATATGTATGCCTTCAAATGCAGGATTATGTAGCAATGTGGACTGCAAATATGCTTATTGAAATATTTCTATATACAGGGTGACACAGAAAAAAAGGAACTGAAAATGTATTTCTTATGTGTGTTATCTACTAAGTACATCTATATCAAGGGTGGGCAAAATATGGCCCAAAGGCCGAATCCAGCCCGCCACATGATTTTATCCAGCCCACCACTCTGTCTAGCAAAAGGAAAATTTTAATTCATTCGGTCATAGAAAGGACCAATTTTAATCAATGAAGGAGCTGAGCTTACTCATTTCATTGTCATAATTAGACCCTCTTCCCCTTCCTTTCCTCAACTCTCCTCAAAAAGCCATGTTTCGACAACAGTCTTTTTTAGAATGGTGCTTTCTTGAGATTCAGGCTATTAATTATCAAGATGTCATGTGACCCAAAATAACCTGGCCCAACTGTCAAACCTATCAACTCTGGGATTTGTGGCTATCTGAGATTGAGAATCTAGCTGTTCAAACAGATTTTCTAGGATTCGAGCCATTTGGATGCATTTTGTCACAGATAGTCCTACAGGTGCACACAGTGCACTTTAACACAATTGAAGATGAATGACATGAAATGTTTTTGGGAGCGATATACTTGGCAGTCTTTTGTGAGGAACTGGATGGTTGAAAAACATGATGCATTAGAAGATGCTGTCATTCAGTTTTTATTGCAGAGGAGGGAATAGGACCGACAAGCAATGATTGTGCGATTGAGGTATTCTCATAGATACTGGAGTGTGGCCCTTGAAGCTCACCAAAACTCGTGAAGTGACACTCCACCCAAAATAATCACCCACTCCAGATCTATACGACCCAATGCATGGAAGTATGCCTTCAGCATAATGGTGAGCATATTGAACAAATGATTGTGCAACATAGGGAAAATAATAACTGAACTTGCGATGCGCTATATAGTGTGCAATACAAAATAAATACAGGGTTGCCCAAAAAAAGGGCACTCTTTTCAACGTGCATTTTAGGTGTGATACTGTCAAGGATATTTTTCTGGTTACATGTAATGGAAAGAAGAAAGACTCAGCTACAAAATGCTTTCTTTTAGACTTTAAATATCTTAACCCCTTAACTGGGAACTTTTGAATGCATATGTGCAGTGATTCCATTGAGAGAAGGCAGGTGCCAGACCGCACATATGCGGCGAGTCCATTTAAGGGGTTAAAGGATGACTTAGAAAAAAGTTATTAAACTTCTGTTATGAAAAATCGGCATGGTTGTTAATTTTTCTCATGTATCAAAAATGCACTTGTCAGTCACTAACTTCAGGGAAAATTCTGCAGTTCCGAAAATCTTTCGTTCACAAGCACTTATCTCCATCTTAAGGTACATATAAAAGATAAAAATTGACCCCCCTGGATCAAAATTCCGCTCTATAATTATTGTTAGGGACCTCGAAGGAGGGCCCAAGAGCCACTTTTCGAGACTCTAAGGTCACCGGCGTGGCCAGGAAGTAGGGTCAAAGGTCACGATTTCGATGGGTCTCTTCAGAGGCGTTTATCTCCGGCATCGT